>OY757906.1:35110550-35298050 GCA_963585895.1 Sepioteuthis lessoniana
TCATTTGAACCTGAAATCATAAAAATTGGTTAGTCATCTCATCAGATGTATAGCAATAACATACCAAATTTTCAAGAGTCTACGAAAATTCTAAATGCCTGTACAAAAAAGTGTGGAAACTTATTGAAGGAACCATGCATAAATATATATATATATATATATATATATATATATATATATATATATATATATATATATATATATATACCAACCTTTTCGCCACAAGAAGGATGCCACACAAGGTCAGTTAGTTAGTGGAGTTTAACAGGTTTGAATTCAGAATTTTACTTTTCTTTGGCCAAAATGACTTACTAAGATTAAAGAGTCCAGTCTGTTCTACTCCTTTATTTACCCATAGCTTGAAGAGGAATAGGTGAAATCATTGCTCTCCCAAGGGCATTAGCACTATGTAAAATACAAACAGCCTAGTCAAGGATTTGAATTTGTGTCACCGTATCCAGTTCCTACAACTATAACCGTTACAACACAAGTGCCTCTCTATTACACCACAAGCTCCTCCCTATTACACCACAAGGGCCTATATATATATATATATATATATAAGAACCACTACTGGTTTTCTACAAGGATGCCTTTGACAATATATAAACCACAAAGTTTGATATGCCATTAAACAAAGAAAACAAACCTAAACACCAAAAATGGCTGTAATGGTTAAAGCGATGGACTGCGAAATTGTCCAATTTCGGACAAATACCTTTGAGAAAGGTACGAACCTCCTTATCCTCCCAGCTATGGGTTAAATAGTGTCACAACTGTTCTTCTAGAAGGATGGCTTTGGCATTGAATAACCTACAAAGGTTGATATGCCATTAAACAAAGAAACCAAACCAAACCTCTCAGGCAAAGTTCAATTTTTACCGGGGGGGGGATGTCCTCGTTGTGTAATGGTTAAAGCGATGGACTACGGAATTGTTGTAAGCGAGTTTGTACTCTAGTCGCGCTATTACGTTCACTTTCGGACAGATACCATTGGGAAAGATATGAACCCCTTATCCTCCCAGCTATGGGTTAAATAGTACCACTACTGTTCTTCTAGGAGAAGGGCTTTGCCATTAAATAACCCACAAAGGTTGAAATGTCATTAAACAAAGAAACCAAACCAAACCAATTTTTACCGGGTTCCCCATACTTCTGCCTTGTGTCAAACATAGCCATGCTTAGTAATTAGTTGCACAATCTTTGAGATTGTTTTTCTTTTTTTTATATATATATTTTAGGTTTACATTTGTGTAAAAACCAAATGATAAACTCGTGCTATATATATCTGAGACATGCATACCCAATGCTTGTAAAATTTTGCCACCCAACCACTCGTACTTGCCTCAATATATGCATAAATAATGTATGTTTACTTATATGCCGTTGCATACTTCTTTAGCGAACTCTTATCAGTACAGTGAAGAAAACTGTAATGCTAAAGCAAGTGGAAGGACAGCCCATGCATATTAATGTGCATATCATAAGGATCATTTAGAAGTGCCAGGCATCGGGGGATAATCTGCCCAGCTGACTAGTCCTACAGGAGATGCGAACATAAGGGGATGGGGTTTCAAGGATTAAGGGGTTGTGTCGTCTGTTGTCTCGGGAGCATCTTCAGGAACAGTGGCACCAAAGCGTAGGGTTTTATTTCAGTCAACAACAGATAAAATACCGTTTCTATTAGTTTTGCCGAATATTCTGAGCATATCACCGGAGACAGGCAAAGTGAATTTATTTGTAAGCACATGTATCCTTTCTCCTCTCTTTCTGCTTCTCTCTCTCTCTCTCTCTCTCTCTCTCTCTCTCTCTCTCTTGTATATATATATATATATATATATGAGGGGTTATCAAAAAGTATTGAAACGGAAGCTGATATTTTTTAATTTTAAGATTTTAGGATTGAGATGAGCTCGTATTCCAAGCTGTGGAACCTATATAAATGATATATAGAAGTCCAGACAAGTCTGTCCAAATTTGAAAAAGAAAATTATAAAACAAGTCTCAATAATTTTTGATAAACAGTTTTTTTAGGCGAAACGCCAGACTGTGTGAATGTATCACTCTACCTCATCATTAGATTTAGTTCTCGGTGACTTTTTGTCTTTCCCAAACTGAATACTCTTCTCAACGGTAAGTTTTGAGGACGTGGAGGACATTTAAGAAAATACCCACCCCCACAACGGATGTGACTCAAATTCAATTTTTGAGCAGAGTAAAATCTGTTTTCCTTCTCCTACACTGGTCGCTGTGCTAAAGCTGAAAACCCAATTTGCCCAACTATTTACCAATAGTTGAGACGGCATACGTCCATATCATATCAAAAAAGAATGTCATAGGAGTTCCGATCCATGGAAAACTCGCCAGAATGTGTTTTCCCATATTTACCAACCCCTCCGCTCGGGCAGGATATGACACAAGGTCAATTTTTAAGCGGAGTTTGACAGGTTTGAATTCAGAGTTTTCCTTCTCCTAGACTAGTTGCCTCACCAAGGCTAAAGAACCTAGTCTGCCCTACAATTTACCCATAGCTGGAGGGAGAATAATTGGATTGATACCTTTTCCTAGGGTATTAGTGCCATGTGATATGCAGTCAGACTCGTCCAGGATTTGAACTTGTGTCTCCGTGTTCATTTCCTACGACGATAACCATTACACCACGGGCATCACCGTGTTTTAACCAATAGATAGGGCCCTTATCAGGAACTACTATTCCGGGTCTAAATGGACCTGGGATCAATGGCAATGAAGAGGTGCTCCGCATTCCCCAAAGCCCCAGCATCACTGGAGCCTCACCATGAGATTGTTTAAGTTTCATAGCCAGGAAACTCGTTGGGAAGAGGTATTACCCTTCTGCGGAGGTACAGTCGGTGTATTCTACAGCCCCAGCCAACTGAGCAATAATGAGGAATGTTGAAGATCATCTATCAGCAGTGGTTCGAGAAGGGGAAATCCTCAAGAAGCGACGAGGCGTAAGGTGGGCAAGTTTTATTTATATGACAAGTGAACAGAATATTCTCACCAAATATGGTCTACTGAATGACAAACATTTG
This sequence comes from Sepioteuthis lessoniana, assembly GCA_963585895.1. Lineage (NCBI taxonomy): Eukaryota > Metazoa > Mollusca > Cephalopoda > Myopsida > Loliginidae > Sepioteuthis > Sepioteuthis lessoniana. The sequence goes on from OY757906.1 coordinate 35,113,604, forward strand.
CTGATAATATTAATTTGGGCGAAGAAAGAAATGCGGCAATGCTGGAAGTAAGACGTTAAAACTTGTACACAGAAGATGTTGGTTGGTTTGTTTGGTTTTATGGCATATCAACCTTTGTAGGTTATTTAACGCCAAATCCATTTTATGTAAATAATCTGTTCTATTGAAAACAGTTCAGTTTAGCATAAGTACACAGTTTAATTGTCAAAAACATTTCCATTTCAAACTATTTAAGCAGTTATATGTAATAATTCAGTTAAGTGTAAATACAGTTTTAATGGCGAAAAACAGTTCTATTTGAAATAATTCAGTTAAGCATAAGCACGCAGTTTAAGTGTAAGTACGGTTTGTCAAAAACGTTTCTATTTCAAGCTATTCAGTTTACTCAATTCATTTTAGCATAAGTATGCTGATAGTTCTATTTAACCCATAGATAGGGCCCTATCAGTTGTTACCACCCCGGGCCAGAGTGGACCTGGGAGCGATGGCAATGAAGGGGTACTCCGCGTTCCCCAAAGCTCCAGCACTGCTGGAACCTCACCATCAGTTTGTTTAGTGTCATATCCAGGACATTCGTTGGGGTGGGGTCTTACCCCTCTGCAGAGAAGCAGTTGGTGTATTCTGCAGCTCCAGCCGACCGGGCAAGTACACAGAAGAACTGCGACTTATTAGACAAGTGGTCATGATAATATGGCGATTAGCATGTGTGTGTATTTCTATCTCTATATAATAGTAAAACTGGCGACCTTGGTCGAGGGCGACCAGAAGGCTCCCTTTTCGATAGCTACTACACTGATGTGTAGGGGAGGGCGCTACTCCTTTCTCTGGATTGCTCCACTTTACCCTTTATTACGTACCTGATATTGCTGAGTGTTAAGCAAGGAGGTATCAACTACCATTCTTATAGTCTTTGGTATGACGCGGCCTGGGATTGAACCCAGATCTCCCGGACCATTGGCACACACTCTACTCTCTAGACCAATGAGCCGGTTTATATATAGGTCTTTTAATATTCAAATTGCAAATAATTTTCTCGTTTTCATTTTATCAAGCCCTCTCTGTTGACAATGTAACTGTTAAAAACAGAGATATATATATATATATATATATATATATATATATATATATTACAACCTCAGCATACAAGCTAGATGTGACACAGGTCTAAGAAAAGCAGAGTTTAACAGTTTTGAATACTGAGTTTTCCTTCTCCTGGACTGGTTGCCATACCAATGTTAAAGAGTTTCGACTGACCTACTATTTACACATAGCTGAATGAGTGAACAGATGGAGATTATTAGCACTTTGAGAAATGTAAACAGCCTTGTCCAGTATTTGAATTCAGATCACTGTGTCCGTTTCCTACGATTGTAACCATTACACCACGACCGAGTCCACAATGTATGTATGTATGTGTGTGTGCATTTTTCTTTCTAAATATATTTGATCGCATTCAAAGGTTAAGTTACGAGTTAATCATTATTATTTTGATCTCGATCTATCTATATATATGTGTGTGTGTGTGTGTGTGCGTGAGAGAGAGAGAGAGAGAGAGAGAGAGAGAGAGAGAGAGAGAGAGAGAGAGAGAGAGTAGTGATAGGCGGATCGTGTACATGTAAGGTAGATGGAACAATTTATTCACTGCCTTTGTAAGCTTTGTCAGAATTCTTGTCAAAAATATAATTTCAATTACTAATTTTCAGGACACATCTGCAGAGTTTGTATTCCACAATAAATGCACTGAGTATATATATATATATATATGAGAGAGAGACAGAGTGAGAGAGAGAGAGAGAGAGATTAATATATGTATACGTGTTTTGATAGAATAAATATTATATATCATTTTTATATGAATCGTAATATCAGATCTCTGCGTCTGTTTTTAATGGAATTGTTGAGGAAAGGAGAACATTTTTGTGTAAAATTTTCTTTGGTTACGAGTCAAGTTAATAACTGAGATCCGAGTTATCGGTACTTATTGATATTCCGACTTGGTAAGTGTTCAGAATTTTACACGCGACATTAAAATGATCTCCCTTGTATAGTAAGAATTGCCATTTAAATACACATACACATACATATACAAATACAAATATATCCTATTTACCAACCCCTCCGCTCGGGCTGGATATGACACAAGGTCAATTTTTAAGCGGAGTTTAACAGGTTTGAATTCAGAGTTTTCCTTCTCCTAGACTAGTTGCCTAACCAAGGCTGAAGAACCTAGTCTGTCCTACTATTTACCCATAGCTGGATGGAGAATAATTGGATTCATACCTTTCCTAAGAGTATTAGTGCTATGTGAAATGCAATCAGTCTCGTCCAGGATTTGAACTCGTGTCACCGTGTTCATTTCCTACGACGATAACAATTACACCACGGGCACCTCCAAATATATAAGTTGGTAAATTTAGTCGAAGGTGACCCGAAGGCTCCCTTTTCAATAGCTACTACACCGAGGTGTAGGAGAGGGCACTTTACCCTTGATCTATACCTTATAACGCTGAGTGCTAAGCAATGAGGCACCAAGTACCATTTTTTCAGTCTTTGGTATGATTCGACCTGGGATTGAACCCTGGTTTTCTGGACCATTGACGAAATATCGAAACAAGTTCGGTTAAATCTTTAAGTGAAGACGTTCGAGTCTTTTTTTATTTTTCTTATGTTAAGTTAGTTTTATTTATATTTATTTGGAGAGTTTCTTGTTTGTTTTTTTAAAATGTTTTAGCATGGGTGATAGTGTTAGTTATTGAATATGTTCGTACCTGTGATGAATGCTATTTCATTTATAGTAGTTCGTTTTTTAATATTTTTATTGTTATTGCTATAAAACTTACAACATCGAATAACCTCACGCAACCCCAGAACCTGACCATTGAAATGATCGAAAACACTTGGGCTAGTATGGGGTACTTTCTTCACCATCTTGAACCAGATATTAGAAATGTAACTAGAAGACTAGGACGTCCTTACTTGAAGATTTTGAAAAGAAAACTATCGGTGGTCTTTAACCAAACATGCATAGATTACGACTTGCTGCCTAAGTATAGACTATATATATATATATATATATGTTTGATTAAATAAGGCAGACAATTCGCTTCTACCAGTTTGATCTGTCCATGTTTTCGTATAAATCATTTGACTTTCCTAAGTACTTTCGACCCCACCCTTGTGCTTTCTTTGAGGTATCCTGAGTACTTTTGACCCCTTACTTGTGTCATCTTCGAGGGAACGAATAATGAAATAGCAAGCACAGTGAGGATTTATATACATTCATAAAGAGTTGGAGGAAGAACATGTTGGAAGGAAATTTACGGAAAAAAGGAATTTTACTTGAGATAAGAATAAAAATTAGTGGTAATAGTGTTAAAGGCATTTTAGAATGTGGCAACTATATTCGAAGTTGATAATGGTTAAGAAAGCTTTGCTGATAAAGTAGGCATTAACAAAGTGTCTATCCTATTCAATCACACATGTTTAAACGAGATATTGCTAACTATATATATATATATATATATATATATATATATATACACCCACATTCACACACACATATACATACATGTATATGTATGGTTTAAAGCTGACATGGCCTAGAAAAAGAAAAAATCTCTGATATATTAAAAAAAGCTGAAAGAATATTATACGATACTTACATCTGAGGCTGTTGTTGTGAAAGCATTTAAAATATAAATAAAAATAAAATGTATGTGTGTGTATATATATATATATATATATATATATATATATATACTTGTGCGTGTGCTTGCGTGCGTGTAATAGTAGCCCAAATACTTTTAACTTATATATTTATATATGTATAAAATCTAAGTACTTATATATATATATATATATATATATATATATATATATATATACCCGAAATTTTTATATACAAACTTATATATATATATATATATATATATATATATATATATGTAACTGTTTATCTATTGCGCACACAAACATACAAACACACTCTGATATATTATGAATTCATAAGCAAGTTTCTCCTGGGTGATCCCGCTCATGGAAGAAGCAGTGTTGAGACCCCAGTAAAGACTTACATTCATCGGCTCGATGTGGACACTGGATGCCGTCTAGAGTACCTTCAAAGGGCAATAGCTCATAGGGACTAATGGTGAGAGGGAATCAAAGGAATGTACCATTTGCTCGATTTGATGATGATGCCGCTAATAAGTCACTAAATATATTAAGTTGCCTAAACCTTTAACAGCAGCAGCAGAAGAAGAAGGGGAAGTTTTACATGAGCAACTAAACAGTCAGCCCGGAAATATGTTCTATTGGTTAATTCATGTGGAAGTTCAGCGACCGGATGTCATAAGAATTAATTATTTCAATTGTCAAATGAGATTGAAATCAAAATTAGAGGACACGAAAAGAGAATGCCAAAATTAAAAAAGAAATTGGTGACATTTCGTTTTATTAAATAAGATGTACTCATATCAATTGGTAGGTTGTAAATTTAAGAAGAAAAAATAGAGAATATAAAGTTAGTTCTTATTTTGTATTCCATGAATAAGATCTGAAACGTTCATCTAAAAAGTGATATTTAAAATTTTTTTTACAGCATATTAATAATAAATTTTAGCAAAATATCACTTTATGAAATAAATTGATTGGTTTTAACTGCATATCAACCCGTCTCGGGTTATTGTATGCCTAGAAGTAAGGAATTACTTTGATTGTACAAGCATATTAGTATTTGTTATGAAGTTACTTCTTTAGAGTTTTTGTTTTCACACAGTCCTATAAAAAAAGTAAAGTTGGCCACTGTAGTCGAGGGCAACCCGAAGGCTCCCTTTTCAATTGCTACTACACGGAGGTGTAGGGGTCGCTACTCCTTTCCCTGGATTGCTCCACTTTACTCTTGATACGTACCTTATAATGCTGAGCGTTAAGCAAGGAGGTATCAAGTACCATTTTTCTTTAAAGTCTTTGATATGACTCGACCTGGGATTGAACGCCGGTCTCCTGAACCACTGGTGAACACTCTACTCACTAGAGTGCTCGCCTAATGGTCCGGGTGACCAGAGTTCATTCCCAGATCGTGTCATACCAAAGACTTTAAAAATGGTATTTGATATCTCTTTGCTTGGCACTCAGCAATATAAGGTACGTATCAAGGGTAAAGTGGAGTTATCCAGGAAAAAGGGGTAGCACCTTCACCTACAGCCCGGTGTAGTAGCTATTAAAAAGGGAGCCTTCTGGTCGCCCTCGACTATGGTCGCCAACTTTACACAGTCTTATAAAATACGAATAATTTTTGACAGCTCTATTTGACCCATGGAGAGGATGTATTACGGATACTATAACAAAAGTTGACCAGTGAGCAATATCAATGAAGGGGTACTCCACACTCCCTAGAACTCGATCAAATAGATATTAATAGAATAGCATCTTTTGGTTCTGAAAAAAAGTCTCGCGATATGCAGTAAGACAAAAAGGGATTTATCGAACTTGGACACGGAAATTGAGTGTATGCAATTGAAGCTGAAGCACTGTTGTATAAAGTTGTGGCGAACGTGAAGTTATTTCCTAATTTAGACTGGCGATAAAGCACATCGCTGATAAATCGAAGGAGCTAGATCAAAATATTAAGTTTTCAGTGAGGCTGTACTATGCCATCGTCGGAAATTCTTCGGTGTAATATAGACTCAGTTCCTGAGTGAGGCTGTCCGCGTTTTACTTCACGATAATGATTTTGAAAAAGGAATGCATCCATCTCTTCTTCTCTCAATTATGAGTTAATAGTAGGGTAGACTGACTCTTTAACCTTAGTGTAGAAATCGATCGATAAGAAAAACATTAAATTCTTACCAGCTGTAATTTGTTATAATTCAGTTTGCCACAACAGGGTACAAATGTGAAGCTATTGTAAATATTCTTAGTTACCTATTGTTGGGATTGAACCTGCAGATGATTTCCCTTTACCCAAATGCCTATACCCGTGACGCCATGTTTCCTGCAGGATAATTTAGAGGCAATTTTTCGGATTTATAAATCTAATATCTTTATCAACCTATGAAATACTACTTATTACTATTATGAACGATTTTTTTTATGTTAGCTCATATTGGAATTTTAATTTTTTTATTTACAAGCTTTTTGGATTATAAGTTCTTATTTCGTATTCATCTCTATAGGTCTCTGTAGCCCAACATATTGCTTCTTTAAAATGTCTTATTCTCCAATGTTTTTCCCAATCTATTATTTTAACCTCTTTTTGCGTTTCTTTCCATAAATGGTCAGCCATTACTCGAAAATTTGATTTCACCTCGACATACTGCTTTTTGATGTTCTAGCTTTACTTTTAGGGGGCGGCATGTCTCGCCTTTGTATATTTTACCACAAATGCGTGGGATGGAGTACACGCAACTTTTGGTCATATAGTATTCTTTTGGGGACTTGACACAGAAGAGATATTTTCAAAGAGTTGAACCTCTCCTGAATATTGTCCTGATATATGAACTACGTATCTTTTGAATCTTTCTAACAAGGCCTTTAACAGAGGGAGGATGGTATTATTCTCAGTCGTTTGATCTTGGTTTCTTGGAGCCGATGTTATGCTCTCTGAATAGTTGTTGCGATGAAGGTTGTCTCTTAAACTCTTCATTTCTTTTTAATATGCATTGGTATCATTTGGTTAGTTGGTTGGTAGGATTTTTTGGTATTTCAAACTTTGTAGGTTATCTAACGCCAAATCCATTTTTATACAAATAGTCAGTTCTATTTCAAACAATTCAGTTTAGCATTAGTACACAGTTTTATTGTCAAAAACATTTCTATTCCAAGCTATTCAGTTGAGTCAAACAGTTCTAATTCAACCAATTCAGTAAAGTATAAGTACAGATTTTGTCCACACGCAGATAAATGTCGAAGCAGTTCTATTTTTAAAAACTCAGTTTAATCTTTGGACAGTTTCGATGTCAAAAACAGTTCCAATTCAAACAATTCAGTTTAGCATACAAAAACAGTTCCATTTCAAAGTATTCAGTTTAGCATAAGTTCGCCGGTATATTGTAAATACACAGTTAGATTGTCAAAAAAATTTCAAGCTATTCAAGTAAGTTTGTCCACTCAGAGATAAATGTAAAATAGTTTTATTTCAGATAATTCAGCTTAGCATAAGTTTAGATGTCAAAACAGTTCTATTTCCAGCAATCCAGTTTAGAATAAGTACGCAGTTTAGTTCTATTTAACCCATAGATAGGACCCTATCAGGTGCTACCACTCAGGACCTGAGAACGATGGCAATGAAGGGGTACTCCACATTCCCCAAAGCTCTAGCATTACTGGAACCTCACCATCAGATTGTTTAGTGTCATATCCAGGACACGCGTTGGTGGGGGGCTTACCCCTCTACAGAGGTGCTGTCAGTGTATTCTACAGCCCACGTCAACCGGGCAAGCATTGGTATCTCTACTAATGGCTTTTGCTAGATGTTGTAAGCCACGAATGATTACTTTTTTTTTTACATCATATGGATGATGGGAGTTGAAGCTGGGGTACTGTGCAGTGAAGTTTGGCTTTCGCTACTCAGCCTACCTGAATTTTTTTTTCTGCGCGAGTTATCAATACATTGAAGAAGAATGATTTCTTGTCTTCTTTTTACTCCATAGTGACTATAGATGATCGCATTGAATTCTTATGATCCAGTTTTGTTTGAACGTCTTCCTGATGAGACTTACTTTTAGGTTGTTCATTTTTTGCCACCTATTAGTTTCAACCTTAGGTCATCGGCGGGAGGAAAAGATTTTGTGAAAAAAAAAGGTAAAACAAAAAGTTCTTCAGAAAGTTTTAAAAGTAGATGATATGATATGCACTATGAAAAGCGATGCACAGTGTACTGTTAGCGTAACATATTAGTTGGTCTGAAGAATTTTGTCTGATTTAAGTGTCTTTGATTAGTGTAATTTACACACACACACACACACACACACACACACATATATATATATATATATAGAGAGAGAGAGAGAGAGAGAGAAATAAATATTCGTACATATGAAATTTTTTATCTTTCAAACATAGCCTGAACAAACTTTTTATATACTTTTACTATATAAAGATATATTCTACTAATATGTGTATATAAACTTAGGTTACAATTAATTTTACAGAAATTAATGCCATTTATTCATTTTCGTGTGTGAAATAAAGTAATCATACTTTACAAAAAAGTAACGCTTTATCTTCATTTAATACTTTGTAGAATGCCCTTTATTCACTTCAACAGCCACTAATTTCATTCTGTAGTTCTTCATTAATTTCTCGCAATAATAAGTAGGTATTTCGTACCATTCTTCTTGGGATATTGTCTTCAGATTATTCTTTGCTGGTGCTCTTTAGGGGATTTGAATTTTCAAAAATCGCCACAAGTTCCCAATTGGATTCAAATCCAAGAACTGTCTTGGACATTGCAAAACATAAAACATAATTTTCAGACAACCACTTTTCGTAGATTTAGCCGTATGCTTGGGATCATTATCCTGCAGGAAAATGTAATCAGATATTAAATCCAGACTTTCAACAGAAGACATCAAATTTTCTTGCAGGATCTTTTTATACTTTTGGGCATTCATTTTACCGTCTATTACTGAAATTTTGCCCACACCGTTCACTGAAAAACATCCCCAAATCATTGTACTGGCACCGCCAAACTTGACAGTTTGTACAGTGTTATTTGGTGGGTAGGCTTCGCCATCTTTCCTTCACTCATGATTTCGATAATTATGACCAAACAACTCAATTTTAGATTCATCTGTCCATAACACTCTTTCCTAAAACTAATTTTTCTTTTCCTTATGCTGTCATACGAATTTCAACCTTGCATCTCTGTCATTTTAATAGGAAGGGAGTTTTCTTTAGTCTCCGTGACTTTAGACCATTCCTCAGCATTTCATTACTTATTGTTAGTATGGTTACACTACATCCTGATGAACGCAAATCTTTCTGCAGCTTTTCGCGCGTAACCATTGGATTTGGGTTTATCCGGCGTCCAAATATTTCATGATAATCTAGGAGAAAACTTTCTTGCAGCACCTATTCTTCTTTGTCTTCAACTGTGTTACGTCTTTTAAACCTTGCAATGAATGAACTTATCGTAGTAAAAGGAATATTCAGGTTGCTTGAGATATTTCTATAATGTTCTCCATCTTTCCAAAGCTTAACAATCTGAGCTTTTTGTGAATTAATCAATTCTTTACCACTTGCCATAATTAAAACTTTCTCGTACGAGAAGCAATTGCAGAGAGTTCCGGTTGTAATTTACAAAGCTCTTTGCTTCGATGTGGCACAAGGCCGATTGAATGGTGCACCCAATGTGAATCGAACTCACTCTCGCAGGTTTGCTAGTCAAGCTTGCTAACCATTACACTATCCGAGGTGCCCTGCAGAGAGTTCCGGATATGATTTTAAGAATAACTATAGTTACTGATAACCTTATTGGAACATTCTAGAAGGCTAACTATGGGTACTGATAGCATTATTGGAACATTCTCGACGGCTAACTATGGCTACTGATAGCATTATTGGAACATTCTAGACGGCTAACTATGGCTACTGATAGCAATTTTGGAACATTCTAGACGGCTAACTATGGCTACTGATAGCATTATTGGAACATTCTAGAAAAATATTGCAACAGTGTTGTACTGTACGATTACTTTTTTCACTCATGAAAATGAATAAATGGCATTAATTTCTGTAAAATTAATTGTAACATAAATTTATATACACATATTAGTAAAATATATCCTTATACAGTAAAATGTATATCAAAATTTTGTTCAGGCTATGTTTGAAAGATAAAAGATAATTTTTTTTTACGAATATTTATTTCATCACTATATATATAAGCACACACACACACACACACACACACACACACACACACACACACACACACACACACACATATATATATATATATATATATATATATATATATATATATATTAACGGTAGCCGTTAAGCGTATATATGTAAACAAAACAAAAGTTATACATATGCGTTTAAATCCCTTCGCTTATGCGGAGTTTCCTCTAGGCTGTGAGTTAGAATTACCAGCTGGGGTAAAAAATCTAGTGGGTTTCGATCCCAGCTTCGAGAATCTCGCGTGTCTAAGCACACTATAGAGTTGTGATACAACGAATCAGTCTGTCTGTGGATGGCTATATATGATTGTCGATGGTGAGAGCACCTGTTTTAATTGGGTTTAGACAGAGTGTTTCAAATTAGTTTGACCTGCTTGTTTGTTTGTTTCTGCGTTTTTTTAAAGTGTTATTTTCGAGTGGTCGCCTTTCAAATCAGCAGAAAATATTTAAAGAGTTTATTTGGTCGGATGTATATATCAATATATATATATATATATATATATATATATATATATATATATATATATATATATATGGATTTGTGTGTGTTTGTGTACATTTGTGTCTCTATTATGGGGATTAAAAGAAATGAAAAAAAGACAAAAAGCAAGTTTCCCCGGTGGCCTCTACCAAGAACCGAAATTGGCGCATGCCTAAAAAGAGGGTCTTCCTGGTGCTAAAGAGAAATTCTTTCTCATCGAGCATTTACCTCCTCTACTGAAAGGACCTGTTTCTCTCAGTTGCTTGTAGGTAGTGCGCCTGTTCACTAAGTGCCGGGGTTTAGCAGCAGTTTGTGTCTCTCCGACTAGTAGCTGCCTCTGCTACACATACGCACCGAATTCGCGACTGACTCTCAAACTTGTAATTGTCGAAAATAATTCGATAATATACTTCATATGCTTTGGGAAACGTGACTATTTCTATTGTTTCAGGAATTCATTCCCTCACCACAGAGAAATTGTAAACTGCGAAATAAAGTCTGAGTATTAAAATCAGTTCATTGGTCTCGTGGGTAGAGTGCTCGCCAATGGTCCGGGAGACCAGGGTTCAGTCCCAGGTCGCGTCATACCAAAGACTTTAAAAATGGTACTTGATACCTCCTTGCTTAACACTCAACAATATAAGGTACGTATCAAGGGTAAAGTGGAGCAATCCAGGGAAAGGAGTAGTGCCCTCCCCAACACCTCAGTGTAGCAGCTATCGAAAAGGGGGCCTTCTGGTTGCCCTCGACTACGGTCGCCAACAGCATAAATGTATGACCGGATTTTGGTATGATGGTTAGAGTGTTCGCCAATGACCCAGGAGGCCTAGGTTTAATCCCAGGTCGAGTCATATCAAAAACTCAAAAATGGTACTTGATGCCTCCTTGTTTAACACACAGCATTATAAGGTACGGATCAAGAGTAAAGTGGAGCATTTTAGGGAATGGAGTGACGCCCTCCGCTACACCTTGGTGTAGTCGCTAACGAAAGGGAACCTTCGGGTCACCCTTGACTACGATCGCCAAATTTACTTAGATCATAAAGGTATCCTTGTCTTTTTCTTCCCTCCTTAATTCTCTTACAGCTTCCACATACAAATAGAAGATAAGTGAATAGGGTAAGAAGAAGCAAAAGGAGTCAGATACGAAACTTAGAATCATCCAATACCAACAACAATTAACCACTACCCTTCTTATGCCCCATACTATAGATTGATAGATTATATTTGGGTTGCAGTCTTTCTCTTAAAGATGTCTAATCAAATATGCAATCAAGGTTCTTTAATATATATATATATATATACATATATATATATATATATATATATATATATATATATATATATATATATGTACAATAGCAACCAGCTTCAAAAACTCTGTACTTGATTACTCATTGTGTTCAATAATTAAAGATGCAATATTAAATTTATGGAGCTTACGCTCACTCAAAAGGCTAGGTCATGAACACGTAACGATCTAAATTTAGTAACATCATGTAAGAAAATGTAACAGATAAACAGCAAATATTCAAAATCTTTCTAAAATAAAAAAAACAAAAACAACACAAAACAAACAAACAAAACACAACAAAGAAAAAACCGAATACAAACAATTAAAAAAGCACAAATATTTCAGTGCGCGCACGTGTGTGTGTGTGTGTGTGTGTGTGTGTGTGTGTGTGTTTAAAAGAAAAATATCTTTACACTAAAAAAAACCCAATGACTTTAGAAAGTGTTCGAGGAGAAAATTTCAGTCAATTTTCGCATAAAATTGAACGAATGAAACAGCAAAAAAAAAAAAAAAAAAAAAAAATTCAAATTCAAATTTAAAAAATCAGAAAATAAAGGCAAAAAAAGAAAAAAATCACTAAAGTAAAAAAGTCAACAAAAACAGAAAACAAATCAAATATTATAAGGAGGTTTTCTGTGGTTTTAACGATATATATATATATATATATATATATATATATATATATATATATGTATGTGCGTGTGAGGGCATGGACCCTGGTCATCCGACAGATGAGTAAAAATTCCATTGTTATGGTAATAGATCTTACTCTCTTTTTTTTCTTTGTTTTTGTTTACTCAAATTATTTGAAAAGATTTTAGTCGACCGATGAAACATGTGACTCCTTTTTGCCTTGATACCTATTTTATTTTTTTTAATTCGTTCCATCATTTCCATAAGTCAAGTAGAACTGTTTTATCTTTTACTATACTTGAAACCATTTAACTGCGTGCAAATAAAACAACTAGCGTTACATAGCAATACTTGAAACCATTTAACTATGTACAAATAAACACGCACACACACACACATACATATATGTATATATATATGTATATATACGAGGATCATTAAATAAGTTTCCTGACTTTTTTCATATGGGCACTTTTACTGATAGTACACACATGAAACTCTAGTACCCTTTGAAGTAATCTCTTCCGGCTGCAATTCACTCGTTGTACCGTTCCAACAACTTCTGGAAGGCCCCATGGAAGTCCTCTTTGATCGTGTCAATGACCCAATGACCTTCGTCTCAGCTTCTTTTATCTCCTCAGTTGTTTCATAACAACCTCTGAGCTTAGGGAAAAACCAAAAGTTACTGAGAGCAAGGTCTGAACTATAGGGAGGGTGAGGAATTGTCTTGTTGTCCATCTTGGTCAAATAGTCAGTGACAAGGATGGAGTTGTGAATTAATGCATTATCCTGGTGGAAATGCCACTGACACGATTTCAAGAGTGCTGGCCTCTTCCAATAGAATTTCTTCCTGAACTCCCTTAAAACCTCAACATAATATCCCTAACCATAACCATTTGGCCAATCAACTCTGGTGTATTGACTTCCTTACTCCTCTTACACCTCTCATCATCCCTTACAGACTCCCTGCCTTCCTTGAATCTCTTATGCCACTCAAAAACTGATGCTCGATTCATGCGAGATGGTCGAAAAGCAGTCTGAAGCATTCCATACGTTTCTGTGTCATTTTTTCTAAGTTTAAAACAGAATTTTATTGCATATCGTTCTTCTAAAGTGTCCTCACGTCCAGATTGCATTTTTGATATTCACCAGCTGTGACAATCAGGCTTTAGTAGGGTGTATTCCAATTGCTGCTGTAGCGGTTCATTTGAACCTGAAACCATAAAAATTGATCAGTCATCTCATAAGATGTATAGCAATAACATACCAAATTTTCAAGTGTCTACGACAATTTTAAATGCCTGTACAAAAAAACGTGTGGAAACTTATTGAATTCTCCACGTATATATATATATGTATATACATATGTATAAGATTTTTAAGTTTATATGAGGACATGTGCTACGTAACATACATCAGAAAGTGACAATGTCTAAGCCTTATGGCTGCTTTCTAGACTAGTCAGTCTACCCTGTCGACGAGGCTGAGTTGAATGTTTGCTCATATTTTTATTATTGAGTGTAAACAGTTTTTGAAAAAATCTTCTACACACATGTATGAACACACATGCATATATATGCATACAAACACACAAATATACATATATATATATATATAGAGAGAGAGAGAGAGAGGGAGAAAGAGAGAGAGAGAGAGAGAGAGAGGAAGTGAGAAAATGAGACATACGAGTATATTTGTGTATGAAAAAATATTGTTTTCAGTACTTACATTTACTCATATTTCTTATTACTCATTGTGCACACACACATACACACATACACACATGCACATACCTACACACACACGCGCAAACATAACCGCACCGATTAGATATTTGTGACATAATGCTCCTAAATAAACATTTGTACCACCACAAGTTCACGTGTTACTTACTGGTCATATCGCTACGCCCGTAATAATAGTCGGACCCCGTAGTGATCCCGCTGTGGTAAAAGTTGACGAACACAGGAAACTCTGTTTTAGTTCATGACACAAAGGTTTACTCCCTACAACAATTTGTAAGTAGTCGCCGGGAGAAAGAAAGAGAGTATGAAAGTTGGGTAAACAAAAACATGTCATGAGATGAAAGCGCAGACACAGAACTTTTAATTTTCTTCTACTATTTTCTTGTTGTTCTAACGTGTTTGTTCGTTGGTTTTGTTTTCAGGGGTTGGCGTCTGGTGTATGAGGCTTCTTTTAGGAGCTCATCCTCAAAATAGAGCTCGTAAATTTTTGTCTCTTTACATCGTTGTGGCTAGTGTTCAACTTACCGTCTTTACCTCAATCACGGCTTCTCACCAACTCCCTCAAAACGAGTCATACTCTTCCCTCTGCTTGGTGTGTGCAGGAGGAACATCAATTTCCACTGGTTCCACACCAGCGCAGAAGACTTGGGACCTCATGTTTTTCTTGTCATCCTTATTCAGCTGTGACCGGCTGACTCACAAGTGCCTTAGCCTAAGTCACTCAGAGGTCAACTGCCCGCCCCAGTAGACTCTTATACCTTCCTTTTTTCTTCTAATTTTTTTCTTCTCTGTCTGTCTGTCTATCTGTCTGTCTCTCCTTCCTCAGAAGCTTGCCTCTCGTTCTCTTGGGCCTCCCATATCACGTTATACTTACAGCCGTGCATACAAGTAAGCACATGCACAAGCATATATATATATATATATAATCACATATGAGTTCACTTGAGCATAATTTTCTATTTATAGCACTCGAGTGTATTGATGTTACATACACTTGATCCAAGTCAATATACATACGCATAAGTACCTGATATATATATATATATATATGGTTTAGGAAGTTATATGAGAGTGCACCGGGGCAATGTCAACAGAAAGGACTACTTATTCATTATTGACAAATGCAATGGGGTTCACAAGGATATGCTTGTCTTTAGTTGTCCCACGTACTCCTACGGGTACTCTTAGTGAACCAAGATGGACTTCTTCTGGAAGGAAGTGTCAGTCACTACATATATTTGGGTGTGTCTGCGTCTGTGTGAGTGTGTGTGTGTGCGAGTGTGTGTGTGTGCTTTTATGCTTTTATTAATGTATGCGTGCATGTGAGTTTGTATGCGCGAGTGTATGTGTGTGTGTGTGTGTGTGTGCGCGCGCGCTAATACGGAAATTTTATTCCTTGTTGCTGATATTTGAGCACAAACTTAGAAATTAATATTCGGATGCACATATTGATACATTTATGAATATATTTATGTTTACTTCTTGTTATCTATAAATAGATAATGAATATATAGGCATATATAAGTCTGTAAGCACATATAAATATATAAGTAGAGATGCACGTATATATATATACATATATATATATATATACACACACACACACACACACACACACATATATATATATATATATATATATATATATATATATATATATATATAAGTATATGTGTCTGTGTATATATTTATTTGGGTGCACGCATGTCTATAATCATTTATTAAATTTGTGATGCATATATTTGAATATAACAAACTGGATTCGTGATTAAATCAGTCGGATTTAGCGCTCGGATCGGACATTCCACTGATTTCATTTGCATATTGATTGGTTTTCTGGTTGCATAAATGCGGAAATCATAGAAAGAGATGTCTAGTCCCTCATCACAGCATAACTAAGGGTCGGTTAGCAACCTCGCTAGGTTCAGTATGTCCATGCCTAGATATAAGGTAGCATCGAACTATTTATTTTGATTGAGTTTTGCACTTACATTATCTATGTAACCCTTATAAATACATACATACATACATACAGCCACTGGTATATATGTTATACGCATTATGGATATACAGTACTGCCCATAAATAAGTACTGCCTTAACGCTTTTAAAATAAAATGTTGATTTTCTTCTAATCCAAAGATATTATTATTTCTAGTGGTCTATTATACTATGAATAACGGATATATAATTATTGACTACCAAACTCTACACTCTTATTGGTATAATGGTTAGAGTGTTCACCAATGGCCCAGGAGACTTGGGTTCAATCCCAGGTCAGGTCTTACCAAACATTCAAAAAATGTTACTCGATGCAACCTTGCTTAACACTCAGCATTATAAGGAAAGGGTCAAGGGTAAAGTGGATCTATCCAGGAAAAGGAGTAGCGCCCTCCCCTACACCTTAATGTAGTAGCTATCGAAAAAGGTGGCCTTCGGGTCACCCTCGATTACGGTTGCCAACTTTGCTTACTTACGAGTTATCCAAAATCGGCCATTGGCCTAATGAGTAGAGTGTTCGCCAATGGTTTGGGAGACTGGGGTTCAATCCCAGGTCGAGTCATACCAAAGACACAATAAATGGTACTCGATGCCGCCTTTCTTAACACTCAGCATTATTAGGAAAGGATCAAGGGTAAAGTGGAGCAATCCTGGGAATAGAGTAGCGCTTTCCACTATACCCTAGTGTAGTAGCTATTGAAAAAGGAGCCTTCGGGTCACCCGTCGGCTAAGGTCGCCAACATACTTTATATATCCAAAATCTCAATTACTAGCCGGATACAACACAAAGCCAATTTTTAAGCGAATTAAGGCTGGTTTGAATTCATAGTTTTCCTTCTCCTAAATTGGTTACCTAACACTAGCTAAGGGTTCCAGTCTGCTTTGCTATTTACCCATAAATGAGAAGAATAGATTGATTCATGCCATATTCAAGTGCATTAGAGAGAAGGAAAAACGCAAACAAACTCGTCTGGAATTTGAACTCGAGTTGTGCATTTCATTTCCAACAACGTTATGCGCAACAAAAATATGTAGCATTCAAAAATGTGTAGCATTCAAAAATGTGTAGCATTCAAAAATACTAAAATATAGCATTTCACAAATATGTAGCATTCAAAAATATGCAGCATCCAAAATATTAATATGTAGCATTCAACAAATATGTAGCATTCAAAAATATGTATCATTCTAAAATATGCAACATTCAAAAATATCCAGCATTCAAAAATATGCAGCATCCAAAATACTAAGATATAGCATTCAAAAAATATGTAGCATTTAACAAATAAGTAGCATTCAAAAAATATTTAGCTTTCAAAAATATGCAGCATCCAAAATACTAAGATGTAGCATTCAAAAAATATGTAGCATTTAACAAATAAGTAGCATTCAAAAATATTTAGCATTCAAAAATATGCAGCATCCAAAATATTAATATGTAGCATTCAACAAATATGTAGCATTCAAAAATATGTATCATTCTAAAATATGCAACATTCAAAAATATGCAGCATTCGAAAATATGCAGCATCCAAAATACTAAGATATAGCATTCAAAAAATATGTAGCATTTAACAAATAAGTAGCATTCAAAAAATATTTAGCATTCAAAAATATGCAGAATCCAAAATACTAATATGTAGCATTCAAAAAATATGTATCATTCAAAAATACTTAAATATAGCATTTCACAAATCGTTCAAAAATATGCAGCATCCAAAATACTAAGATACAGCATTAAACAAATATGTAGCATTCAAAAAGTATGTAGCATTCAGAAATACTAAGATATAGCATTCCACAAATATGTAGCATTCAAAAAGTATGCAGCATTCAGAAATACTAAGATATAGCATTCCACAAATATGTAGCATTCAAAAAGTATGTAGCATTCAGAAATACTAAGATATAGCATTCCACAAATATGTAGCATTCAAAAAGTATGTAGCATTCAGAAATACTAAGATATAGCATTCCACAAATATGTAGCATTCAAAAAGTATGTAGCATTCAGAAATACTAAGATATAGCATTGCACAAATATGTAGCATTCAAATAGTATGTAGCATTCAGAAATACTAAGATATAGCATTCCACAAATATGTAGCATTCAAAAAGTATGTAGCATTCAGAAATACTAAGATATAGCATTCCACAAATATGTAGCATTCAAAAAGTATGTAGCATTCAGAAATACTAAGATATAGCATTCCACAAATATGTAGCATTCAAAAAGTATGCAGCATTCAGAAATACTAAGATATAGCATTCCACAAATATGTAGCATTCAAAAAGTATGCAGCATTCAGAAATACTAAGATATAGCATTCCACAAATATGTAGCATTCAAAAAGTATGTAGCATTCAGAAATACTAAGATATAGCATTCCACAAATATGTAGCATTCAAAAAGTATGTAGCATTCAGAAATACTAAGATATAGCATTCCACAAATATGTAGCATTCAAAAAGTATGTAGCATTCAGAAATACTAAGATATAGCATTCCACAAATATGTAGCATTCAAAAAGTATGTAGCATTCAGAAATACTAAGATATAGCATTCCACAAATATGTAGCATTCAAAAAGTATGTAGCATTCAGAAATACTAAGATATAGCATTCCACAAATATGTAGCATTCAAAAAGTATGCAGCATTCAGAAATACTAAGATATAGCATTCCACAAATATGTAGCATTCAAAAAGTATGTAGCATTCAGAAATACTAAGATATAGCATTCCACAAATATGTAGCATTCAAAAAGTATGTAGCATTCAGAAATACTAAGATATAGCATTGCACAAATATGTAGCATTCAAAAAGTATGTAGCATTCAGAAATACTAAGATATAGCATTCCACAAATATGTAGCATTCAAAAAGTATGCAGCATTCAGAAATACTAAGATATAGCATTCCACAAATATGTAGTATTCAACAAATATGTAGCATAAAAATATTAATACATTGCATTCAAAAAATATTGATACGTCGCATTCAAAGACTATGTAGCATTCAAATATGTTAATATGTATTTTTCAAAAATATTAATATGTAACATTCAAAGAATATTTAGCGTTCCAGAAATATGTACGCTTTTCATGTTTTGTTTTGCAATTTAGTTCTTGTTACAGAGGTGTTGCAATTTTATTTTTGATTACAGAGTTTGGTTATAAACATTACCTAATAATATCAGTTTTGATTGGTTAATGTCCCACTAGTAATGATAAGGCCTTTGAATCTTTCGTTCATAAGAAATTTAACTTTTTCTTATAGAAATATTCTTAGAGGTTTACTATAACATAATAGATTGTTGGGATCTACAATTGAAATGTAGTGTTGCATTGGAATTCTGTTTTAACCTCATAAACATATGGATAAACACCGTGAGATAATCAGTATAATTGAAATCCAATAAATCCGAGGTCAATCTGAGACTTCGGGTTAGATTGTCGACTTTCAATCAGGTGACCAAAAAACAGTTCAAAAAGTTTAGAAGTTAGGAATAAGTTAATTAGTTGCTGAGGAACGTTTGAACGAAACGGTTGAGTTCCACCTGTGCTCTCAGACCCCGTAGAGGATAAAAAAGCAGTCGTAAAATAAAAATGTGCTCTTTTGAATGGTATCCGCGTTGTTGTCATCCAAGCAAAGAAGCACTGAAAGAGTTTTGCTTACAGCAACGAACAAGACCACGTGAGTAGACACGGAGACGCTGCACGTGGTAATAACAACGACAATAACAAAATTGGCGGCAGACGATCGAAGTGACAAAAATGGCGATAAACGAAAGACGAGTGCACTGATTAACATAAAAAAAATATAAGATAGAAGAATAAGGCCGAATAAGGCCAAGTCCAAGTTAAAGTTAAAAAAAAAAACAACCCAAAACAGCCAACATAATTAATTATTTATGGGTCATACTGCACAATAATATGTAGTGTATTTTATGATATAACACAACACTAAGAATAAGTAAAGTTGGCGATCTTAGACGCGGGTGACCCGAAGGCTTCCTTTTTAATAGCTACTAGACCGAGGTGTAGGGAAGGGCGCTACTCTATTTCCAGGATTGCTCCACTTTACCCTTGATTCTCATCTTATAGTTCTCAGTGTTAAGCAAGCCGGCATCAAGTACCATTTTTTGAATCTTTGGTATGACTCGACCTGGGATTGAACCCCGGTTTTCCCGAACCATTGGCGAATGTGTATAATTTTTGTGTTATAATATTAGTTACAGAGCAAAACTAGTTTGAGTGAACATCATCTAGCAGTTGAAATAATAGTGTCAACCGCTCGTCTTATTCAAGCATTCATTTCTTTGTAGTGCGTCAACTATATTGTTTTTCAATGACGAATGTTGTTTAGACTAATTTTGGGTAAATATCTTATAAGCAAGAGAGGAATTCGATGTGATATTTCCCCGGTCTACCCTTCCCAACAAGAGGACAATATTACGTAATCTGAGCCTGTAGGTGATCGAAAAGTTTCTCAATGATATGTACTTCATTATTCAGGAAATAATACTTAAATCTATCACGGATTGTGCTTACCCTGTCGTGGGGGCTGTAGAATACACCAGATTCTTCTCTACAGAGGAGTAAGACCCCACTAACGATTGTCCTATGTATGACATTAAACAATATGATGGTAAGGCTCCAGTAATGCTGGAGCTTTAGGGAATGTGGAGTACCCCTTCATTGCCATTGCTCCCAGGACCACTCTGGGTAGGAGTGGTAACACCTGATAGGGTCCTATCTATGTGTCGAATAGAACTAAACTGTGTCCTTATGCTAAACTGAATTGTTTGAAATAGGACTGTTTTGACATTTAAACTGCGTACTTATGCTAAACTGAATTGCTTGATATAGAAATATTTTGACATTCAAATTGCGTATATATGCTAAAATGAATTATTTGAAATAGGACTGTCTGAATTTTAAACTGCATACTTATGCAAAATTGAATTGCTAGATATAGAACTGTTTTGACATTTAAACTGCGTACTTATGCTAAACCTAATTATTTGAAATAAGATTATTTTGACATTTAAACTGCGTCCTGGCAGCAACACCCCACAAGACACCAACTGTTCGGCCACCTGCCCCCTATCACGAAAACTATTCAAGTTAGGCGAACCAGACATGCAGGACATTGCTGGAGAAGCAGAGATGAACTCATAAGAGATGTACTCTTATGGATCCCCACACATGGCCGCGCAAAAGCAGGACGACCAGCACGAACGTACATTCAGCAGCTATGTGAGGATACAGGTTGTTGTCCTGAAGACCTGCCTAGGGCGATGAACGATAGGGAGGAGTGGCGAGAGAGGGTCAGGGATATCCGTGCTGCCAGCACGATATGATGATGATGATGATGACTTATGCAAAACTGAATTATTTGAAATAAAACTTTTTTGTCATTTAAACTGCGTTCTTATGCTAAACTGAATTATTTGAAATGGAACTATTTTTGTATGCTAAACCGAATTTTTTGAAATAGAATTCTTTATATGCATAGAAATGGATTTGGCATTAGATAACCTACAACGGTTGATGGACCATAAAACCAAACCAAACAGATTGTGTAAACAGCTTTTTGATTTAAAATAGTTCTAACAGAAATTATCAAAAAGACGCTTGCATACTTTCTGAAAAACTTCTTATATATGATATACGATTATCCTGTAAGTTTTGCAGTATTTTGGTAACACGAGGCATAATTCGACCGCCCTGGATCGGGAAGGTGTCGAACCACACTCGAATATGAGATGCCGAGCTCGCCTGATACTCACAGTGTGTTCCTTACCGGATTTGTCTCTATGGCTTGGAGCACAGCCCCTGAATCAGCGGTTTTATACCTACCTGACATCGAGCTTACTGAAACCTGATCGAAATTTCTTGAACCTCCAGGTTACTGAACTGTGATCAGATACGTCTAACCTTTCACACAGCATATTTTTTTTTTTTTTACGAGGGGGAATTCGAACTCATAATGTTCTCTAAATAGACTCCGTTTTATGTTCATCTGTTCGGCTTTCAAATCCCATAGAGTGAAGCTATGTAGAACGTATCGTTGCACTAACTAGCGCGATACTACTAAAAACAGTGAGTTCCTACAACTGCTTGAACTGTTTCTGTCATGTAATATACATGCCGCCAACTAGCCATTTATCAAAATGTGTTAAAAGTTTTTACTCATCCTCGTAGATATATATATATATATATATATATAAGACGAAAAAATTATTTGATGAATAAGAATATTTCTTTTGATTTTTCCATTGTTCTTAACTATTTTTGACATCGTTATGAGAAAAAAAAAATATAATAGTTTTTAAAAGAGGTGATATGTTCTAAAAGAAACGAAAAAAAAAAAAAAAAATGAAACCAGTGACGTATTATATCCATTTGATGAATCAAAATTATTTTTGGTATCCAAGTGTCTTCAGTCGAACTTTATCTTTTTTTGTCTGAGTACCTGGTCAGGAACTCTTTATTTAAGAGGTATCTGTTGAGCATTGGGAGGGTGCCTTTCAAATCAGTCTCGACTACATTGCTTTTTTGTTTATTAAGCAGTTTATCTATCATATTTTCATGCAGCACCATTTAGTTTTATGTTAAAGCAATTTGGAGTCAGTGTTTGTAGATGTTTTATTCTTTCATCATTGCGAGCTTATATTATCGTCGCTATGATATAGAAAGAAGGGCACAAAGTCGTAGCACTCCTTCTGAAGCCAATTTGTTGTTTTCATTTTTCGCTTCTTTCAATGCTGCAGAAGTTTGAAACTCTGTTAAATCATAACAATTTGAGCAGAAATGTTGATCGACAAGTATTAGTTTGTTGTAATCCAGGAATTTCATTCTGTGTACATAGTTATTTAGTCTAAAGTATAATGTCCATTCTATCAATCTGTCCGAAATTGAACTGGAATTTGAATTCTATTCCAACGATTCCGAACCATTACACAATGTGTACTCTCCTTTAATCGGGTTGTATCATAATGAAATATTTACTGTTCTATTAAATTTCAGCATTAAATAACCCGAAAGAAGTTGATATGCTATCAAACAGATAAACCAAACAAAACCATAAGATCTCAAGTAGAGTGTCAACAACAAAATTAAGTTAATCAGTTGTCAAAATTATCTATTAAATGCAAATGCCCATTCTTAAAAAAAAAATAAACTGATATTACAGGGTGGAACGATAAAATTGTCGTCCTAAAGAAAACAACACTAAGGCTTAATTTAAAACTTTTATTGAAAAAATCAATTCAGGTAACTTGATTATGTAGTAGAGCTGACATCTATTCAATGTAACCGCCTTCAGCCTCAATCACCGCCTCGATACGGATCCGGAACTGGGAGCATGACTTTTCAACAAGCGCCGGCAGGAGCTCAGCGAATATTCGGCGGATGGTGGCGATCAGGCTGGCTTTGATGTTGTGGGAGGTCATGTTGGTGATGTTCTCAATGTATGACCAAACGAAGTAGTCCAGCCGGTTCAGGTCGGGAGAGGAGGGGGGCCAGTGAGAGGAGGGCACAAAGCCGTAGCACTCCTTTTGAAGGAAAGCCTGGGTCTCTTTGGACTTATGGGCCGGCGCCGAGTCCTGCTGCCACACCCAGGGTCTGCCACCGGCCACCTGATTGCACTAGGGGATCACCACACTCTTCAGCACATCCAGGTACACTTTGGTGTTGACTTTCAAGCCGACTTCGAAGATGTGTGGTGGTATGATGTAGCCTTCACTTGAAACCACACCAAAGACCATAACCGTAGCCGGAAACTTTGTTTTCATCACCCTGGGCACGTCCCTGTTATTCGTAGCAATCCGGATTTGCATTTTCATGGTGCTGGCAATGGTCCTGTTGTCATAACTTGGATCGATAGAGAGCCTGTGTTGTACAACGGCGCATCTCCGATCTCGCTCGTTGAACATTGTGTCACTTTCAGACATGATAGAAGGCTCCTATCGCTCTTAAGATTTGTACACAACTGGCCAACTAGTAGATGATCTGCAACAAAAAAAGAAAACCGGTTTTCATTAAACGGAAACGGAATCATGCCGTCTTTTCTAGGGCGACAATTTTATCGTTCCACCCTGTATTTGTTTATTTTGATTATCAGTTTACGAAGGATCATAATTTGCTGCCTAGTGATTTTTTCACACCAGCTTTAGCTAATGGTTTCTCAATGGAGTTAGATTGACAGCAAGTCACCTCAAGTATCCAGGACTTTTCTAACAATTCTGGCCGATCAATGTATTGTGTGACGAGAAGAAATGGCTCCTTCGTGTCCGAGATATTTTTTTGTCTTCTTCTACACGGAGTACTTGGCTTTGGTTCCGTCCGCCACGAACCCTGTCCAACAACTAACCTTTTTTCTTTTCCTTTTTTCGCTGACGGGAAGAAGGTGCCACTTCCGTCTTAGGGTCCCAGCCAATCATTTGGCTTCTACCTTCTTCCTTCCCGTGTCAGGCGACTCCTTAGGGCTACTAGATGTCACCCCGTATCCCATTCTTTATCGATCAGGTCACCAAGTACAAACATCTGTTTTTCCATTCTGACCTGGGTTTGTTATTTTGGGATTGACCTACATTACTATGATGTCTTAACGGTCATTATCTGATGGTTTGCCACTGTTAATTCAAACACGAGGATAGTAGTACTCTTATTTCTATCTTCTCAGTGGGATACCACGTGACAACTGTTTTAGGCAGCGCGTGCAGTACATTAAATAAACTGCATTTTTGTGTTTTGCAATTCAGTTATTCCGGTTTCAATCCCATCATCATTTTCTCGGTCTGCTGCTGGTCTCAAATATTTTCTATGATCTCTAAAACATGCGTTTTCTCAACGGGTAGGCGGGCGCTTTGAATATTTCTAGATTGGATACCCAGGCAAAACTAGACACCGGAGTGTGTTCTAATATTTGAGATTGTGTCGCAGTGTCTATTTTCAATGACGATAATCATTATACCACGGGCACTAATGTATATGTATGTATGTATGTATGTATGTATTTATATCCTCTATATATTTTCTGTTGCATATCAATATGAACTTTTAATCTTATCAATTTTTGAATTAAAGATTTCACTTTCAAAGCTCTTGACCCCAAAACCATATTTTCCCTTTCTATTGACATTTTTATTTTAAAATTATGCATCCCACTCGTATATATATATATATATATATATATATATATATATATATATATATATATATATATATATATTAATTTTTGTTGTAGGTCCAAAGTGAGAATGAAAATACTTTAAAATAAGTAGGTCCATGAAGAGATTTGTATTTTTTAAATTTATTTATTTATTTATTTTGTTCTTACATACGTGTATGTTTCCAGCTTGTTACTATCGTCAGAGAACTTATATGCCACAAGGACTTGTTAATGGGGTATTCAATGAGACTTGAACTCACTCATGTTTACAGTTTGAATGATTTTCAATTGGTTATGGGTTTATATAAAGATCTTTCTCTCTTTTTCTTAGAGTGTGTTTACCTTAGTCTGCTTTCCCCTCTTTGATATTTGATATGTTTTTGTCGTTGTGTCTATGTGTGAGGATTGGAGCGTTTTGGATTTCACCAACGGTTACTTTTCCTCTATGTGTTTGTGTGAGTATATATATATATACATATATATATACACAATGATGGCTCAAAAAGTTTTAAGGAGCACTGAGAAAGAAGAACCATAGCTGATACATTTTTGTTGTGGGCACATTCTACCACTTCTTATAATAAGAGAAAAATTAAATCAGATCCCTGTCTTAATTTCTTTCTTGGCGAGGCCCATAAAAGATGCGGGGTATGTAATAAATCTCAAATGTGTGAGACTTAAAACCTTTCAAAAAGGCCCTTGTAAATCAATGGATACATTTATCATTCATAACGTGTACCGGTCGGACCAAGGCATCACAGTTCACTCACAAAAATATATAGTTTAATTTTCTTAATTTACCTTTACTTGAGAATATATATATATATATATATAAGTGTGTGTGTTTGTATTAACTAATCCTCGTTACGAGCAGCGTGCCACATAAGGGCCTTGTTTTAAGCGGAGTTTAACAGGTTTAAATTCAGAGTTTTGGTTCTCTAAAGTGGTTTTCAGTTTGCCCTACTATTTACCCTTAACTGGAAGGAGAATTGTTGTATTCATACTTTTCAGTATTTGAAATGCAAACAGTATCGTCCAGGATTTGAACTCGTTTGACCGTGTTCATTTTCTACAACGGGAGCCATTACACCTCAAATGCCTTATATATATATATATATATATCTTTTTTAGGATTCTAACGATGTAAAAAAAAAACAGATTGTACAATTCGTAAATAAAAAATATCATACCTACTGATATCTGTAAAAAATTCCATTAAAAAGAAAAAACTAAAAACATTCGTACTGCTTGAAAATAATCAACCAATACCAACCGGACATTGGCCTAGCGGTTAGACTGTTCGCCAATGGCTCAGGAGACCTGGGTTTAATCCCAGTTCGAGTCATACCAAAGACTCAAAAAATGGTACTTGATGCCTCCTTGCTTAACACAGCATTATAAGATATGGATCAAGGGTAAAGTGGAGCAATCCAGGGAAAGGAGCCGCGCCCCCCCTACACTTTGGTGCAATGGCTATCAAAAAGGGAACCTTCGAGTCGCCCTTTTCTATGGTCATCAACTTTACTTACTTTTTACCAATGCCTAATGAAGAGATAGTCTAAAATTTTGTCGTAATCACAAGGCAGGCGATAAATGTTGACAAATATGTATGGAAGAGAAACTAGGTATAGTTTCCTAAAATAATACAAATGAATTACTCAGCCAAAGGTCGGAAATACTTAATGTTTGCTTGCATAGAAATGCCTGATTACTTGATAGGTAAAATATGATATATTTTTTCTTTCCTTTTTTTTTTGTATCCGAAATTTTTTAACTTTCGGGAGAACTTTTAATCAATGAAATGCAAGCGACTCAACCCTCTGTAGTCAGAAATTTCCCAACGATCTGGTTAGGTGAAACCTAGGTAGTTTACTTCTGACTCTATCGGTATTCGTAAATATATATACATATTGTCATCCACAGACATACTGTTTCATTGTATCACAACTCATCAGTGTGACTAGACACGCTAGATTCTCGAAGCTAGGATCGAAACCCGGCTGACTCAAATGCCAATCCAAGATTCTACCACACAATCATGAGGAAATTAGCGCAAGCGAAAGAATTTTTAAACGCTTCTGTATCACATTTGTTTTGTTTACATATATCCGCTTAAGAGCTAACGAGTGCTCAATTCATTCCAAGAGCCTTGCTTTACGCAAGTGGCAACCATTACTTCCTTTGTTAGAGAACTCAACCCCACAGGGGTAGGGGAGCGTATATATTGTCATCCCCAGACAAACTCTTTCGTTGTGGCTAGACACGCTAGATTCTCGATGCTGGGATCGAAACCCGGCTGACTCAATATATATATATATATATATATACTTACATAAACATACCCTAATTCTCAGCTTACGTCCATATCCGTGTATATATATATAAATATCTATTTATCAACATTCTCTAATATCTATAAGCTATTCGAAAACAATAAGCAATGTTTTGTGTCCAGAGATTCCAGCACTTGTTTGAAGGAAATTATTTTAAAAACTTACATCATCAAATGTTAATCGGATGCTTTATGCCGTTCCATAGATTTTGTGTTATGTAACACGTATTTCTTTTTAGTTTGTCTTCATAAATGTAAACATATTTAATATTATCAATTTTTTTTATATATCGCAACAACTCAAGAATGTACTTGATATTTTTAAAACGTTGATATGTTTATAAATTCCTCCAGGCCTTACTGACACCATCCGTATTAAAGTAGTTAGTATGATGTATGTCACAGTTGGATGTTGTAAAAATACCACGGCATTTTTTTAACGTTACATAATAGAATTTCACGCTCATGAAAACGTCAACAATACTTTTTGTAATAGTGAGCGACCTTGATTCAAATTTGCTAAAATGTCAAAATGTTTCGTTTTCTTCACAGATAATAATGACTTATTCCCTGATCTGGTTTGGTCGTGGAAACGCTGCTCGAGTAGCGTAGCATGGGCAGGAATAACCTGGCGGAGCCCATCCCTCTCCAGGTCTGATTTGAATATAATTATATTCTCTCAAATCATTATATATATTCTATTTATATATATTATAAATATATTGTGTATATTCTATTTATATATACTATATATATTTGAATTATAAATATATTCTCTCAAAGTTGGTTTTATACACGAATACATAGATAATACCGGACATTGGCCTAATAAGTACAGTGTTCCCCAATGGCCCGGGAGACCTGGTTTCATTCCCGGGTCGAGTCATACCAAAGACTCAAAAATGGTACTTGATGCCTCCTTGCTTAACACTCAGCATTATAAGGTACGGATCAAGGGTAAAGTGGGAAAATCCTGGGAAAGGAGTAGCGCCCTCCCCTACATCTTGGTGTAGTAGCTATCGAAAAGGGAACCTTCGGGCCACCCTCGATAACGGTCTCCAACTTTACTTACTACTTACATAAAAAATTATCCCTATTTCGTATACTTAAATTACAGGACTTGTAGATATATATACCCAACCCTGCAACATGAGTAGGGTGTGACACAAGACCAATTCTTAAGTGGAGTTTAACTGGTTTGACTTCAAAATTTTCCTTCTTCAGGCCAGGTTGCCCTACTAATCATCCCTTTGAAACCTCCACAACTCATGTAGTTTAGTTTCTTAGGTGTTTTACCACAAATCAAAGGATGCAGTTGAAATATGCTAAACCCTTCCGACAAGGAGTGTTCAAAATCAAATCGTTTTACTTTCTATCAATGTATTTATCCAACCCCTCGGACACGAGGTGGATGCTACATAAGGACAATTTCTTAGTGGAATTTATCTAGTTGTCTTCAGAGTTTTCCTTCATTTAGCTCGGTTGCTATACTAAGGTTAAATAGCACAATCTTTCCTGCTATTTTACCTAGAGCTGGAGGGAAAATAGATTCCTATTTTTCCCTGGGCATTAGCACAATGCTGAAATATAAAAAGCTTCCTTCGGGAATTTAATTCGAGTAGTCGAGTCGATTTCCAACAGAGATAACCGTTACGTTACAAGCGCCTCCCTTACGTTTTATATCGTTGATTATTCATAGGAGTAATTTTGAGGGAAAAGACTTCGTTCTGTTTAACCTTCTGAACCAACGTCAGTTAAACGCTAAAAAGCTTTTAAGATGGCTGTATTTTTTTATCCACCAATAATAGGCTAAGAGATAAGATACACTATTATGTTAAGGGTAAGTAACATGTCGAGTTCTGTAAATAAGCACAAATAATATGAACAATGTAACGCTTATATAGAAGATTAAATTTGTTTGAATTTGATTAGTGCGTTGAAAAGACGAGAAAAATGTTTATAAATGTGTTTACTAATAACATCATAACCATAATCTTCATCAAGTCATGCTGATCGCACCTAGTTACATGACAAATAACAATCACTTGTTGCAGGTCCTCTAGACAGCATCCTATGTCCGCACAGGGTTGATGCATGTAAGTCATTTCTGGACAGCCACCACTGGTGCGTCCATATGTAGGAGCTTATGATAGAACGTCACTTATGGTTTCATCCTTACTTCAGAAATAGTAACCAGTAGGTCTTGTTTATTTTACTTGGATGGTTTGTGAGATGGGAGGTAAGTGGCCATACAGTTGCTGTTTTGTGGGGTGTTACTTCCTGGAGTTATTCAAAATAGCACGTAGTATTCTTATGTAGTTTACATCTAACTTTTTCTCAATGCGTTTTCTTAAAGTCAACGAGGTGCATCCAGGCAGTAGTACTGACATAAACACAGTTTTGAAGAGAAAGCGTTTTATTTCATCAGAAAGATCAGATAATTGAAGACTATGCCTATCCTATGCGTATGTTGACATTGCTCTCTGTAAATAAGATCTTGCTGCCGAGGTATATGAACTGGTCCTCTAATTTCAGAGGCTTGCCACTTTATGAGGAGAAAATGGCTCCTTATTGTTTAAAACGCAAGAGCTCTGTCTTATTTGCGTTCACGTACAAGCCAATGCATTCCGCTGTTTATTCCAGGCAATGTAGTAAGAATTCAGCTTGGTTAGTTGTATTTGAGAAAAGCGTTAGATTATCTTTGTAGTCTGCGTCTGTCATAGTTTCCACAAAATCATCTGCTTCTTGTCTTTTTTGATAGGAGACCATTTTCTCATTAGGCTACAAAGATGTTGTTAATGGGGTAAAAGTGAGTATTTTCGACTAAATCGATTCTGTTGATTCCAAATCAGTATCGTTCCAAAACTTTAGCATTTTGTACGGTATATAACATTGAAAAACCGGCAAAATACTTTCCTTCAACACTTTCACACCAATACCCTGTCGACGAGGCTAAGAATATCCAGAGGTAAAACTCTGTCAAAGAGGTGACTTGTTTAAAAAAATAAACGTAACCGGGTTGAAAGGTTTCAGTTCTGGAGATTTGGTGAGAGTGGACTCTCTTCGTTGTTGTCCAACCCAGTCAACTGGAGCTGTAAAATATACCAAATGCATGTCTGCAGAGAGCTAAGTTCCCCCACACATAAACGAGTGTCCAGGACATGAAACTAAACAATTTGATGGTGAGGCTTTGGGAATGCAATATACCACGTCATTGTTATCGTTCCCATTCTGGCCCGGAGTGGTAACAACTGAAAGGGTCCGATGTATGGGTCAAATAGAACAGTTTGACATTTAAACTGTGCAAACAAATGTCATATGATAAATTGAATTGTTAGAAATAGAACTTTTTGATCATTTAATTGTGTGTAAACAAATGACTGATGTTTAATTGAATTGTTATGTCTGGGTCAGGTTGACAAAGAAAGAACCCTATATAAATCCAAGTGTTTTCAAATATTTCGCTGGTCATCTTCGGGGGTTGTGTTAAATCGTTTGTTGTTATGAGTTTTGTTTATATTTATTTGATGTGTTTTTTTTTTCTTAAAGTGCTTGGGGTAGTATAGGGTACTTTCTTTACCAACTTGACCCGGACATAAGAAGACTGGAAAGAAAACTCGAATGTTTCACTCGAAGATTTTAAAAAAGAAGCAATCCGTGGTATTCAACCAAACATGTTTTGATACTGACTTGCTGCCTAAGTATACAATATATATATATATATATATATATATATATATATATATATATATATATATATATATATATATATATAAAGGTGTCATTCTTTAAAAGACTGCTTTCTGAATACGTTGGATTATTCTTGAATATAAGCCATGAAAAATTTCCTGTCTGAAACAAATACCCATTGATGTTACATTCTGGGTAAAGGGAATCTTCTAATTACTCTAAAAAGCCTGACTCATATGAACCATTTAACACATTTCCTGCACGAAAAAAAGGATATCTTGCCGACGTTGGATTTGTTGTTTGGATTCGCTTATTTGGATCTTTGACCTTTCTGGATTAATTGTTGAACTGGATTGTGTAATCTTTAATGACTAGAGACTTGATACTAATCTTTTGTGAATTTACTGGAATTAAACCCTTTTCACTAGTCGATTCACTGTATTACCATTTAATATGCCATATGTTCTTATTGAAGGACAAACAAAAAAGTGACAAAATAATAAGAAAATAAAAGATTATAGTTTTAGTGAGAGAAATTAGGATTACCTACTTTACTAGAAAGAATAATGAGACGAGATCTAACTGAAACTTTGAAAACAATGGAATTTCTAATTATGGTCGACATTTTTCCAATATTCTTCAACAAACTGGAAATTTAATCTCAAGAGAGATTTCAAAAACTAAGCTGTTGGATCATTTTGCTAATAGAGCAATATTCATTAGTAATAACAATCAGAGGAAAAACAGCTTTTGTGTAAAATAAATGTAAGATTGAATTGGAAGATTTCAGAAAAAGAATGTTTGGAAAAATAATTTAAGAGGGAATTTTGGCGAACTCTCGAATGAATTGCTTTGATCTGTATATAGATATTGAATTAAGAGTGCATATATTCTGTGAAAAGCCTCTTATTTAAGGTTGATATGAGATAGTTAAACGGGGAGATCCCAAAGGAGGCTGAAAAAGCATATAATAGTTATAAGTAGTTGCGTTGAGTGGCTCTAAATTGGTGACAATGCGTCTTTCACTTATAAAATCGTTGATATATTTGCAATACGATGTTTCCGTTTCGGATAAAAACAAGTAAAAAAAATCCAATTGATTTGTATTCTCCCTTAAAAAAGTACAAAATTACACTGGACAAGAAAAATAACTTTTTTGTCTGCTATTTCTGCAAGTATTGATGCATTAGTCTAATTCAGATATGGTGATTCCAAATCTGCACACAAATTTATCCTAGCAAGCCATTCTTTTGAGATTATGTGCATAATTATATATTAATAGAAGATTATTATTTAGGATATTTATATTCAAGGTTAAAACAATATTATTTGCATCAGTTGCGTGCCGGGAAAAAATATGCTGGGGAAAGCAAATAGGATCTTACAGGTAGAGTTAAAGAGGATTAACAATAATTAAATAGGATTAACATTAATTAAAGATTAAATCAAATGCATCATATTACCTCGGAGATGTAAACTGAATTTTTAAAATTGCTGTGTTTACAATATCTAACCTTCAAAGACAACCTTGGTAAAAATAAAACAGGAATTGTTTAGCCGTGTCAGCACTACACTACGGTTGAACCGCATATACTTTTTTTTTACGATTGGCAAGGAAAAAATCTACCTGGGAACTACACAAGGATGCTACGTGCTGTTCTATATAAATCCTGGAAATAATACAACACTAAACAGCAGCTATAGAGCCTCTAAACTCCTAAGTTGTGAACCATTCAAGTAAGACGAACAGGGCATGTTTGGCAAACCTGTTGAAGCAAGGACAAACTCACAAGCGGCGTTCTCTTGTGGACTCATACGAACGGACACACCAGTGATGGATGACCAGGAAAAACTTATATACATCAGCTCTGAGCTGGCAGTGGATGACGTGTTGAGAACCAACAAGGAACGATAGTTGGTCGGGACAAATGGTGAGTGAGAGTCTGGACCATCCACGCAATCAGCTTGACTTAATGATGATGATGATGATGATGATAAACATATCTTTTGAATCTACATTGACAGCAACAAGGAAAAGAGAGAAAGAGAGAGAAAGGGAGAGCGTCTTCAATTTTTAAGATTATATAAAATTCAACTGTCATTATTGACGGGTGTATTTTAGTATATATATATATTCATTCTTTAATTAACCTTTCTTCTTGAATTATATATATATATATATATATATATTTCAAGAAATAAGGTAAGTTTTACCCAAGGAGTTACCAGTTGGAAGTACTGTTGATAGTTGCCCCTTTTTGAAGAAAATCAATTGTGTTGGTTCCTTTCATGTCTCAGAAGTCTGTCAACATGACCTTGTCAACTGAAGACTATGCTTGGAACCTTTTCTTTACCTGAGAGTTTGTGTGTTTCCACTCCATTCAGGTTCATGGAGGAAATCTTGTGTTTAGCCCATTTATAAACATTTTTTCCGTAAAAATCCATCAACGTACACATCAAACTTTCATCTGCAAATTTTATTTGGCTTTCATTTCGAGGCCACCAAAATTTTGATGACATAATAAATTTTAACTCATTCGAAAAACTTTAGAGCACTGAATTTCTATTTGAATAATTACAGTATTTAAGTTACTGTCATAATTAAAGAAATGATGAGTTCGCTATCTCCTAGTAATATAAAACACAAGTGTGGCGTTCAGTGTGTACATTTATTTGTCAGTATACATAGTATTTAAACAAGAAAGAAAGAAAGAAAGAAAGGTGATATCTCTACCGTTTTTGTTGAAATCTTTAATGAAAGAAAAAATTAAAATGAAAAGAATGAAAGAAAGAACGAATCATGTGATTTGTGACTTGCCACATCGAAAGAGAAAGGGAAAAATAAGCAGACAAGTTGTTAGGAAAGCAGGTTGATGTCACAACAAAACGGTTTCTTGAGTTTTGAGTTCCTCTGCTTGGCTATGTATCTTTTGAATTTACATTGACAGCAACAAGGAAGAGAGAGAAAGAGAGAGAGAAAGGGAGAGCGTCTTCAATTTTTAAGATTATATAAAATTCAACCGTCATTATTGACGGGTGTATTTTAGTACATATATATATATATATCCATTCTTTAATTCACCTTACTTCTTGAATTACACACACACACACACACACACACACACACACACACACACATATATATATATATATATATATATATATATATATATATATATATTTCAAGAAATAAGGTGAATATTACCCAATGAGTTACCAGTAGTAAGTAATGTTGATAGTTGCACCTTTTTGAAGGAAAGCAATTATGATGGGTCCTTTCATGTCTCAGAAGTCTGTCAACAGAACCTTGTCTACTGAACACTGTGCCTGGAACCTTTTTTTCCGGAGAGTTTGTGTGTTTCCACTCCATTCAGGTTCGCGGTGGAAATCTTGTGTTTAGCCCATTTATAAACATTTTTTCCTTAAAGATGCATCAACGTGCACATCAAACTTTCATCTGCAAATTTTATATGACTTTCATTTCTTGACCACCAAAAATTTGATTACATAACTCTGTTCAAGCCTGAAGAACTGTGTTTGATTCGCCGCCATTTTGAATTGCTGCAGAACAATTATTTTTACGGCATTAAAAGAAACCTATTTCAAGCAATGCAGAATTTATAATTATTGAAAAAATATTTTTGGAAAAACTTTTTTACCTTAAAAAACCCAATCCTTTATTCATTAAATGTTGCTGGTGTCTATATATCTTTCGTTAATTAAGCTTAGCCTTGATGTGGCACAAGGGCAGATGTATGGGGCACTCAGTGAGAATCGAACTCACTAACAATGGTCTGCTAATCTAGCTTGCTAATACTTTGATTAAATCTGCAACTGCTGATTGTGGATGCTCTGCATATTTCTTACAGGGTTATATCTATCTATCTATCTATCCTTCTTTCTTTTTTTCATTTTTTCTTTAAAAATATCTAGCTAGCTAACTCAGCTTTCTTTCTTTCAAAATATCTATCTATCTATCTATCTATCTATCTATCTATCTATCTAGTTCAGCTTTCTTTCTTTCTTTCTTTCTTTCTTTTTTTCAAAAACATCTATATATTTATCTATCAATCTATCTATCTCCTTCTTTAAAACATTTGTAATTCTTTTGATAAATCTAATATGAAAAGGTGATAGAAATTGCAAAAGAAATGGTGAGAACTGGGGTTGTTCCTTTTCTGAAATATTCTATCAATAGAAGTTTATTTACTTAAGGATAATTCTGAGAGGTTTTATTCATATAACATTTTCAAAGTTTGTTCCTTTATATATATATATATATATATATATAATTTTCTCACAAAGTTGATGAATTATAATAAATAATCACTAAATGCAAAATTCATTGAATTTTTATAATATTTTTAAAGAAACTAAAATCAAATCTTTAAAATGAACGTTTCGTTCTCCCTGTCGGAAGCTTTGAATATCTTAACTGTATCCCCTACGGGAGGGTGAGACCCAATCCCGAAAAAAAAGTAGTGTCTGGCGTATGGCACTAAACTGCCTCTGGTTGTGAGGCTCCAGTTCTAGTGATCTAAAGAAATTTTGGAGGATAAAGGAATTTACACTAAAAGCAAGTTTAGTATTTAAATGCGTAATGTTTTTAGGTTTGGTTTGGTTTCTTTGTTTAATGGCATATCAACCTTTGTATGTTATTTAATGCCATAGCCATTCTCCAAGAAGAACAGTAGTGGTACTATTTAACCCATAGCTGGGATGTTTTTAGGGGACTTTAGGGTGCAATATTAAACGCTAAGTTCTAACGGTAAGTTCCGCAGTTTTCTAGTTCGGATACTGATGCGAAAAGTTAACACAGACAATAATTTTTTTAAAAAGGAATTTTATACAAAAGAAACAAGAAAGAAAGGGATATAAAAGATAAAGTGTTGCAAAGTTTAGTGCAATTTGCTGGAACTTATCTGAGAGAGTTTCCGGGAAACAAAGTTCTTGGAATTTGAGTATTTTTTTTTTAGCTTTGTCGAAATGTTTCAGTTTTCATTAAATTTCTAGTTTTCTATAAAGTTCCTTTCAGCAGATATTCTCGGCTCGATTTTCTTTCAGTTGTTTAAGTTTGTTTGAATTTTATTAGTCGACATTCGTTTAATTTTACTTTTATTTCTTGGGAAGGTTCTTGCCTGTTTGAACTTATCGGCTGTTCAAGAAGTGAGTGACGAAACCTTTTCGCCATGACAGTCTGATCCTTAATTCGTATTTTCGTTTCATTTTGGTTTTATTTTTTGAAAAGTTTCTTGCTTTTACAGTTTGAAATGTTTATCAGCTATTCAAGAAGCGAGTGACGAAACCCTTCTGCTGGCTATTTTTCCTGTCTTCTGTTTGGTCCCCGAATTCGTACTGAGGGTCCCAATAGTAGTTCTTAACAGAAAGTGTAGGTTTTTTTTTTTTGGTGCCGTATTGTCTAGTATTACATCTTCCTTTTCCACTCTAGCCAAATCAATTGCCGCACGTTGTCGACTTGATTTTATCTTAGAAATAAATTTTTATAGATCTGGGGAGTGTGAAGTACCTATTCATTGCCATTACTCCAAGGTATTCTCTGAAACGGACTAATTTTACCTGTTACGATCCTATATATGGCTCAAGGATATCTGTTTAAAAATTATTCGTATTCGATAGCAACGTGTGCACCCCCCTCGTAAAAATAAAAACGTCTTAAGAAAAAAGTAACTACAAAAAAATATAAATATGAATGTACAATGAAACGTCTATAATTATTCTCTAACCTCAAGGCATAAAATATCTCATGGCAGATTGAAATGTGATGAAATAAAGCAATAAATATTTTGTTGCATTTTACCCGTTTATTGCATAGCGATCGCCTTGTGTCAGACAATAAATTATTTTTAATATCTAAACAAAGAACTTTAGCGCTTCTCCTGTTCTTTGATTAAATACTGTATAAAGGTTCTTAAGAATGGGGAATATTAAGGTTGAAAAAAATATAATTTCGTCACATGGGAGCATGTTTTGTATAGATGAGAGTGAAGAAAAATGGTTTACCGAAGGGAATAGTTGAAAAGGCAATGTCGCCAGGCTTTCAGACAAGATATTAAAAATGGCGACAAAGTATCCTTGGCAACGACCAATGTCTTGTGGGTGACGAATGGAGTCTGTGTGGTAAGTGCGCCACTGCCGAAAATAAGCCCCTTGGGCAGAAGCGTGGGGTTAAATTGAAAGTTAGTACGCGGGGAATAAGCCCTAAAGAAGACTGGTGGTTCATCAACGTTGAAGTAACGTAGGTATTTTAGTAAGCTTTTTGCTAAGATGTGGCACATTGCCATATGAATGGGGCACCGAATGAGAATCGAACTCACTCGTGAAGGTTTGCTTGTGTAGTTTGTTAACCATTATATCATCCGAGGTGAAGTACTTGTAGGTGTTGTGGTATTTCAATATTTACAGGAAGCCAGAACTAAGAATTGTTCGTAAATATAACAAATTTGTTTATATATTATTTATCGTATATTATATTCTATATTATATATCTATATGTATTATTATATTATATTATATTATACTATTATCATATCATTATGTATATTATTTTATTTATTATATATTATATATATTCATTTATATCTGTTATATATTATTTAGTTAACATATCTATTTATATATTATTTAAAGTATAACAAATTTTGATTTTGTTTGGTTTGGTTGTTTAATGGCATATCAACCTTTGTATGTTATTTGATGCCAACGCCATTCTCCTAGAAGAACAGAAGTGGTACTATTTAACCCATAGCTGGGAGGATAAGGGGGTTCATACCTTTCCCAAGGGTATTTGCCCGAAAGTGAACATAATAGCATGACTGGAGTACGAACTCGCTTACTACGATTCTACAGTCCATCGCTTTAACCATTACACCACGAGGACACCCACAATAAATTTTGAGGTTTGCTAGTTAAATTGATATCCGTAATTTTCCTTTTAATATATATTTTTAATATATATTTTTCCTTTTAATATAACAAGATAAAAAACTAGTTAGGAATTTAAAAATATTTCTCTCAGGGGGGCTGGGAAAATTATGATCGAAAGTTCTCAGCGACACCAATTGTAGAATTAAAAGAATTAGTCTGTGTCTTATTTACTAAAAAAATGTCATAATGAAATGGCTGACTCCAGAATTACTAAAAATGACTAGACTTACGTAAATATGTTTCATTTTCTTTTAAGATAATTAAAAAAAACACTCATCTCTGGTCTGGTGTAGGAAATGGAATCGGTTCCTTTAGTTCTAATCTTTTACGAGGCTGTTTGCATTTCACTTGACGCCAATGACTTTGATAAAGGCATGAATCCAAATGTTCTACCCCAAGATATGAGTAAACAGTAAAATGTTAGCATTTTTCCCTGGATAACGTCATCAGTCGAAGAGTATGAAAAACCTGAATACAAAGCAACTTTATTCCGCTTCAGAATTGACCATGTGCCCCATTCTGCTTTTGCAGAGTCGGCTGGTGTATAGAATACACCAACTGCTTCTTTTCAGAGGGATAAGACCCCCTCCCAACAAGTGTCCTGAATATGACACTAAAAAATCTGATGGTGAGGTTCCCGTAAGGCTGGAGCTTTGGGGAATGCGAAGTAAACCTTTATTGCCATCGCTCCCAGGTCCACTCTATCCCGGAGGGGTAGCACCTGATAAGGGTCCTATCTATGGGTTAAATAGAACTAAACCGTGCTTCCTTCGCTATTCTGATTTTTGCATTTAAATTGCGTATTTATGCTAAACTGAATTGTTTAAAACAGAACTGTTTTGATCTCTAAACTGTGTACTTTTGCTAAACTGAATTATTTGAAATGGAAATGTTTTTTGACATTGAAATTGTACTTACACAAATCTGATTTGTTTAATATAGAACAGTTTTGACATTTAACTGTTTCTAAGCAAAATCTGTACTAATACTAAACTGAATTAACCGAATTAGAACTGCTTGACTAAACTGAATAGCTTGAAATGAAAATGTTTTTCACAAATAAATTCTACTTACATTTAAACTCCGTGCTTATGCTGAACTGAATTCTTTGAAATAGAACTGATTATTTACATAAAAATGGATTTAGCATTAAATAACCTATGCCGTAAAACCAAAACAACCAGCCAAACATTCTGTTTGTGGTTGAGGAGTTTTGTTGATATATACCAGAAAATTATCTTATTTATAGCCAGTTGTAAATGGCTACTTCACTTATATTATAATTAAGTAAATATGTCTTGATTCCAATCTGGATCATATACATAGATATGAGACTTATCCCGTAACTCGAAAAAGTAACTTGCTGTCATTAATCACTGGTTGCGTAACCCTGTTTGCTAGTGGGGTCTTGAGCAAGAATAACATGGCGGAGCCCATCCCTTTCCTAGTCCGGTATGAAGTCAATTTTTTCTTCTTGAGTAGTTGCTATACTAAAGTTACAAGGCCCTGTATGTCTAACGAGTTACCCATAGCTGGAGGAAGAATAATCGGATTCAAGCCTTTCCCAGGGATATCAGCACTCAATGAAATGGAAACAGGTTTGTTTAGGATTTGAAATCGGGTAGCTGGGTCCACTTCCAACAATGATAACCGTTACAATATGAGTGCCTTTAGGATAAGAATACTTACAATGAGATAACAGCAAAAATTTAAACAACCATAATGATACAACCAGTAGTGATTTTAATGGCAATTTCACTATAGGTAACTTTGCTTTAAGTGCTTGATGAAACAAAATATGTTGTGATATACATCTTTCTCTCTCTCTCTCTCTCTCTCTCTCTCTCTCTCTCTCTCTCTCTTTCACTCCTACCGTTAAATCTTATATATATATATATATATATATATATAGCTTTACGGAAAACAAATGGAAATAGTGATAGAATTATCATGTTACTTAAAAATGAAAAATACGTAAACAACACATTTTATGAATATTTTCAGCTAATGAAGAATAAGAATAAAATAATAATAATAGAATGTAGTATAATAAAAAAAGAAAGAATCAACACAAAGACAAAATTCTGTGCACAACCCCTGCCACACACACAAAACACTAAAAAAAAAAAAACAAAACAAAAAAACCCAAAAAACAATTCCATTACTGAATACGAAAAACAAACAAAACAATTGCTGAGCAAAATGCAGACACAACAAGATAGCGAACTAACAACAAAATGAAAACGAACTAACGCAGGTGAAGGAACATGTGCCGTGAAGAGAACTTTCTAAAACCATAGAACGAGGAGCAGGTAACACCACACACACACACGTGCATGCGCGCACACGCACACACGCACACACACGTGTATATATATATATATATATATATATATATATATATATATTCAAAGAATGTTAACACTTCTACGAAAATACCTTCATGATATGATTTTGAAAAGTCTTTACCTGTTCACTATCCATATCAACATTTCCTTGGAATTTTTCCCCAGATGGTCTCCTAAATATCAGTTTAGCTTTTCACATAAAAGTAATCCTATAGACGCGTTAACATTTTTTAATCACTCATTGAAGTTTCCATAAAAGTGCTAGCACCCCCACCCTCATACACACACAAACACACATATACATATATAGAGAGAACGAGTGAGAAATAGATTGATAGATAGATGGATGGATTGATATCATGATATTGTCAGTCAAGAGGAGAAGATACAGGGTGAAACATTGTTTGCCTTGATGATATACACACAAAGTAATCAATCTTCTCTCATAGCAAATAAATATTTATACTTGACCCTTGTGAGGATTGAGATATCTTGTATATTAGTGAAACACAGAAATAAGAGCAGTATTTATCTAAGCCTTATGTCATGAGGAGGATGCAACACAAAGTCAGTTTTTTTTTTAAGTCGTTGTTTCCTTCCCTAAGATTGTTTGCCTAAATAAGCCTAAAGAAACCATTCATCCCTGCTATTCACTCATAACTAGAGGGTAGAACTCGTGGATTCATGCCTTTCGCCAAGCCATTTGCATGAATTAAAATGTTAACAGCTCATCCAGGATTTGGGCTTGAGTTCACGATTCCATTTCCTATAAGGATAACAGTGTAAAGGTACCTAATTATTAAATTTAGTTCATTCAATTGTTTGTTTTTTGAAAACTTAATAGCCGAAAACCTCTGTTACTATAATTTTTGCTTATAAGACGCACTTGTTCTCCAGATTTTTCTGCCCAAAAGTGCGTATTATACACGAGAACTATAGAAATAATTTTTTTTCCGGCTGAACATGATTAGCTATATCTGCGACAGGATGAGCGAAAATAAGTTATATCTCTGGTCCAAACTAATGTGTTTTACTCAATTATCTACTGGAATGTGTATTTATTTATAATTTTGTTTCTCTAATGTGGCCTTTTTTGGATGGCCGTTCATTTGTCCGAAGTAGCATATAAATTTTATGTTTTACGACATAATATAACATATACAGATTCTTCGTTTTGTTATTACAAACCGATAAAATGTTGAATAAATGTTAATTTTTGTTAAACTGGGTTTAACTGCCAAAAATTCAAAAAAAAAAGTCAGTATGTATTATACACACATTTCTTTCCAGAATTTCGTAAGTCCAAAATTAGGATGCAAGTTACACCTGAGTGCGTGTTATACACAAATCATCATCATCATCATGTCATGCCGCAGGCACGGATATCCCTGACCCTCTCTCGCCACTTCTCCCTATCGTTCATCGCCTCTGGCAGGTCTTCAGGGCC
This sequence comes from Sepioteuthis lessoniana, assembly GCA_963585895.1. Classification (NCBI taxonomy): domain Eukaryota; kingdom Metazoa; phylum Mollusca; class Cephalopoda; order Myopsida; family Loliginidae; genus Sepioteuthis; species Sepioteuthis lessoniana. The sequence goes on from OY757906.1 coordinate 35,155,602, forward strand.
ACATCCCGTATCCTCACATCGCTGCTGGATGTATGTTCGAGCTGGTCGTCCTGCTTTTGCCCGGCCATATGTGGGGGTCCATAGGAGTACATCAATTATGAGCTCGTCTCTGCTTCTCCAGCAGTGACCTGCATGTCTGGTTCGTCTAGCTTGGATAGTTTTAGTGATGGGAGGCAGGTGGCCGTATAGTTGGTGCTTTGTGGGGAGTTGCCGCCAGGACTTGTTCAATATTGCTCTCAAGATTCTTGTGTAATTGCCGTCTAGCTTCTCCAGCCGTTTAGTTAGCGTCCAAGTAGTGCATCCATACAGCAGTATCGACACGACCGCTGCTTGGGAGAAACTGCGTTTCATTTTATCGGTCAGGTCTGATTACCATATGATCGATGGCCTATCGATAGCTGTCCATGCCTTCGTTAGCTGCGTGTCGATGTCCTTGAAATTGTCACGTTACATGTGAACAGCATACATTCATTTCTACATTTATAGACCTGTCTATTGGGTAGTCATGTGTATTTTAGTATTTAAAAGTACTTTTCGGAGATTTTAATGGTGCATCATCAACCTTTGAGCCTAAGATCTCCTAGTATTTAGTTCTTTGTATTTATCATTGAGCTATATCCATTGAGTCTATGAGTGTGGGCAAGCAAGAGTTGGCGGTGTTTGGGTAAGTAAAATGATTGACTAAAAGAAATAAGCAAGCGGAAACGATAGATTGGTGAAGAATAGCATAGACGTCGAAAAGAAGCCAAGGAAAGAGCGGGCCAGACAGAGGGTATTGTGTTACCAGTTGTTGCACTGGGCAGCCGTTTGGTAACCTTACAACCCTGACACCAACCCAGACGCAAACAACCATTCATTGTAATCTGTCACTGCACCAATTATCCCTTGGATACGCAGATAAGGAAAACAGAAGCGATTAATCATAATAATCATAATGATAATAATAATATTAATGATGATGACGATGATAAGAATTGATATGACAGAGCTAGTAATATTTGAGAGAGAAGGAAATTTGCAATGATGCTGCTGATGATGATAACGTTATTGGTTGTGAACATTCTGTCGTTTATGATGACAATAATGGAAAGAAAAACAACAGATGTAGAGTTAGTTAACTAAGTTAAGCATTAAAATAGTTACAATTAATAATAGACAGCACTATAAGTGCATTTTAGGATTTCAGAAACGAAAGTTTATATATTTATTAAAAATACAAATACAGGGGAAAAAAATTGGAAGAAAATCCCCCCCCCCCAAAAAAAAACAAATAAATTAACAATAAAGCACAGAATAGATAAAACAAACAAACAAACATCGATGGAAAATGTAGTTTTAGTAAATACGAGAAGAGAATATACCTTCAAAGAAATGGGAGAATTGCAGTCGCCTGACTTGGAACAGTAGCCCTAAGGTAATTTTAGTGTTTCTTTGTTTCAATGGGATATTAACCTCCGTGGGTAATTTAATGTCAATGCCATATCAGTAAGAGAAAATCAGTGGCATTATTTAACCAATATCTGGGAGTCGGGGAGTTCATACATTAAGTGTATTATTGCGAAAATGGACGTAAGAGTGCGGCAGGGGCTCGAACTCACTTACTACGATGTCGTAGTCTATCACGTTTGCCTCTATGCCACGGCGAATTCCCCACTTAATTTCAGCGTGGATGATATTAATGAAAATTATCTACCGAAAAAGAAAAAAAATGAATGCAGAAAATAAAACCCTAGAAAAGAAATACCTATATGATCTATTAAGTATTTTAATAAAATGATCTACTCCTCTCTCTCTCTCACTATATATATATATATATATATATATATATATATATATATATATATATATATAGAGAGAGAGAGAGAGAGAGAGAGAGAGAGAGAAGGTTTGTGCGAATTTAAATACCAGGTCTCACTTTAGAAATTTTATCGTAGAAATGCGAATAATTAGCCGAGGAAACGGGAAAAAAGAAGTAATTAGGGGAATTCGAGAAAAGTTTGAATTAGAAGGGGGAAAAAATAGAAAAAAAGAAAATGAAATGCTAATTTGATCGATTGATTAATTGATTGATTGATTTTAACGGCAAGTCAACCCGACCGGGGTTATTTTATGCTTAGAAGTTAGGAAATTGCATACGTATATATTCACAATTTTCGTGTATATTCTAAAGGCATTTTTGCTCTTCGTTATGGGAAATCAAGTATTCCAAACTATGACATAATTTGCACACATCTGTTTGACCCATAGATGGGAACCTCACGGGAACTACTATTCGCAGTCAGAGTTGGCCTGGGAGTAATTGCCATTAAGAGGTAAGATCTTCAGAGTTGGAGTCTAACCATCTGATACAGTCTAGTGTGATAACTTGGAAAACCTTTTTGGGGTAAGTGTGAGAGTCTAATCCTGATGCAGCGGATCAAGTCACTGTATTTTAAGCACTGATATATATATATATATATATATATATATATATATATATATAGAGAGAGAGAGAGAGAGAGAATGTGAATTTATATATCAAGTCTCACTCACTTCAGAAATCCCGTTGTTATGGTAACACAAAGTGTTACTCGAGCAAGCAGACCAAAGGAAAAAAAAAGAAAAGAAAAAAATTGGAAGGAGAAAAAGAGAAGAGAATAAACTGGAAGTTAATAGAAAACGAAAATGAAAAAAAGTGCGATGGCGTAGAGAAATGGAAAGATTAGAGTATAGAAATTTATAGTGAAATAAGGAAAAAAGAAGGAGAAGGTGCAAGAGAGAGCGAGAGAGTGAGAGAGAAAGAGAGGGAGAAAGAGAGAAAGAAAAAGAGAGAGGCTAGGAAGCGTTGTCTATTTAAGAATGATTGTAACAAAGACGCTACTCCATGTAAGATTTCAACTCATGGTTCACACACACACACAGAGCACACTACAGCACATTCACACCAGTACAAACACACACACATGAATATATAGACACACATACACACATCCCAACACACAACATACTCACATAAGTAAAAGTAAAGTTGGCGACCATAGTCGAGGGTAACCCGAAGGCTCCCTTTTCGATAGCTACTACACCAAGGTGTAGGGGAGGGCGCTACTCCTTCCCTGGATTGCTCTACTTTACCCTTGATCCGAACCTTATAATGCTGAGTATTAAGCAAGGAGGCATCAAGTACTATTTTTTGAGTCTTTGGTATGACTCGACCTGGGATTGAACCCAGGTCTCCCGGGCGATTGGCGAACACTCTAACCCCTAGGCCAATGTCCGGTTATACTCACATACACACATATAAAATCCCCCATACAAAGACACGCACACACACGGACATAAAGCACAAACACGTACATATTTATACGCAAATACGTATATATATATATGTATATATATATATACACACACACACACACACACACACATATATATATATATAGGCAGAGGCTCATACATACTCATTTACATTTACGTACATATACTTATATCTATATACATATATATATATATGTATATATATGTATATATATATTATATGTACATGAATACGTATATGTAGATATGTATATAAGTTTATTGGCCTTACGGTTTGATTGTTCGCCAAAGCCCCAGGAGACAGGGGTTCAATCCTATGTCGAATCATACCAAAGACCCAAAAAGGTACTTGATACCTCTTTGCTTAACACTCATAATTATCTGGTATGGATCAAGGGTAAAGTGGAGCAATCCAGGGAAATGAGTAGCGCCCTTCCCTACACCCCGGTGTAGTAGATATTGAAAAGGGAGCCTTCGAGTCACCCTCAACTATGGTCGCCAACTTGTATATATGTATACATATTTCTCAATTTTCGGTTACTTAGGAAGAACCAAAATGCCTGTCGGAGAAATCGATCCACGGCATAACAAATTTTGATAATCCGCGAATTCTAGAAGGTATACGTGCAAAAAAACTTTGAGGTAACAATACTACTCGTTGACTTCTCCAAGTCATTTGACTCCATAGACCGATAGAAAGATCGAGAAAAAACTTCTTGCCTACGGCCTACCCAAAGAAACCGTCGTAGTCATAATGATGTTATATAAAACACGAAGTAAGAATCTGCTCACCTGATGGAGACACAGACAACTTCGACATTGTAGCAGGTGTGCTACAAGGAGACACATTAACCTCATACCTGTTTATTATCTGTCTAAACTACTTGCTTAGAACGTCTATAGATTAAAAGAAAGAAAATTGTTTCAAGTTGGCAAAGGAAAGGCGCAGAAGTTACTCCTCACAAACAATTACAGATGAGGACTACAACGATGACATAGTGCTTCTGGCAAATTCATCCGCCCGGGCTAAATCCCAGCTACATAGTCTGGGACGAGCAGCTACTGGCATAAGCCTCCATGTCATCGCAGACAAGACAGAGGACACGTGCTTGAAACAAAGAGGCGTCATCTACATACTCAGGGGTGGTCCTTTGAAACTGGGTGACAAATTCACCTAACTCTGAAGCAGCGTCTTATCAACCAAGAAAGACACCACCACGCGACTAGCAAAGGCATGGACAGCTAGCGATTGGCTATCGGTCATATGGAAGTCAGACCTGACCGATAAAATAAAACGCAGTTTTTTCCTTGCATGGGTCGTATCGATACTGCTACATGGATGCACTACACGGGCGCCAAGAAAACGTATGGAGAAAAAGGTTGACGGCAATTGCACAAGAATGCTGCGAACAATACTGAACAAGTCCTGGAGGCAACATCTCATAAAACAGCACGAAAACTATCCAAGTTAGACGAATCAGACATGCCGGAAACTGCTGAAGAAGTAAGGACAAACTTATAAGTGATGTACTCTTGTGGACCCCTTCACATGGACGACCAAACAAAGGACGACCAGCTAGAACGTATATACAACAGCTCTTTGCCGATACAGGATGTAGCCTGGAAGACCTCCCGGGAGTGATTGACGATAGGGAAGGGTGGCGAGAGGGGGTCAGGGAGATCTATGCTGGCATCGCGATATGATGATGATGACATATATATATGTATATATATGCGTATATATATATATATATGTATATATATACGTATATATATATATATATATAGATGGATATATACGCATATATATATATATATATATATGTCCACAGGCTCATACACACGCTCATTCGCACGCAGCCCACGAACACGCACATACGCACATACACACACGCGCGGGTGCGCACATAAGCACACTCACAAACATACACACATATACTAATACACACGTACGCAGATGAGATTTTTTCGAGTATTTACTTGATTGACCACTCTCTCTCTCTCTCTCTCTCTCTCTCTCTCTCTTTCTCTCTTCTCTCTATATATTATCTTCTCCCTTAGTCTCTCTCTCTCTCTCTCTCTCTCACTCTCTGTTCTATTCTCTCTTTCTCTCTTCTCTCTATATATTATCTTCTCCCTTAGTCTCTTTCTCTCTCTCTCTCACTCTCTCTCTCTCTATTCTACTCTCTCTTTCTCTCTTCTCTCTATATATTATCTTCTCCCTTAGTCTCTCATTCTCTCTCTCTCTCACTCTCTCTCTCTCTATTCTACTCTCTCTTTCTCTCTTCTCTCTATATATTATCTTCTGCCTTAGTCTCTCTCTCTCTCACTCTCTCTCTCTCTGTTCTACTCTCTCTTTCTCTCTTCTCTCTATATATTATCTTCTCCCTTAGTCTCTCTCTCTCTCTCACTCTCTCACTCTCTGTTCTACTCTCTCTTTCTCTCTTCTCTCTATATATTATCTTCTCCCTTAGTCTCTTTCTCTCTCTCTCTCTCTCTCTGTTCTACTCTCTCTTTCTCTCTTCTCTCTATATATTATCTTCTCCCTTAGTCTCTCTCTCTCTCACTCTCTGTTCTACTCTCTCTTTCTCTCTTCTCTCTATATATTATCTTCTCCCTTAGTCTCTCTCTCTCTCTCTCACTCTCTGTTCTACTCTCTCTTTCTCTCTTCTCTCTATATATTATCTTCTCCCTTAGTCTCTTTCTCTCTCTCTCTCTCTCTCTCTGTTCTACTCTCTCTTTCTCTCTTCTCTCTATATATTATCTTCTCCCTTAGTCTCTCTCTCTCTCTCTCACTCTCTGTTCTACTCTCTCTTTCTCTCTTCTCTCTATATATTATCTTCTCCCTTAGTCTCTCTCTCTCTCTCTCTCTGTTCTACTCTCTCTTTCTCTCTTCTCTCTATATATTATCTTCTCCCTTAGTCTCTCTCTCTCTCTCTCTCTTTCTCTCTTCTCTCTATATATTATCTTCTCCCTTAGTCTCTCTCTCTCTCTCTCTGTTCTACTCTCTCTTTCTCTCTTCTCTCTATATATTATCTTCTCCCTTAGTCTCTTTCTCTCTCTCTCTCTGTTCTACTCTCTCTTTCTCTCTTTTCTCTATATATTATCTTCTCCCTTAGTCTCTCTCTCTCTCTCTCTCTCTCTCTCTGTTGCCTTTCAATTCATCATTATTTCATTCTATAATCTCTAACTCTAATTTTCGATATATCATTCTTCTCCGAGAAAACAATACATCTATGCAATCTTCCAATACTATAAAAACCTTTGGGTGTTGGTAAATTTTAAACTTTACATACCCAATAACAAAAGATAAATATTTAGTTTGTAGGAGTTTTTAAAATCTTCTTGATTTTTGCCGAAGCCGAGTAAGATTTTAAAGTTCTGAGCGGTTCAAAATATTTTCTGTGCTATCTATCTATCTATCTATCCATACATTCATACATACATTCTTTTAAAGTAAAATAAGATATCTAGTTTTTATCATTTGTGCTCTACACGAATTTCGAACTTAATGTCTTCTTTAGGAGATTTGAATTTCCTTAAGAAGACGTAAAAACCTAAATACCAAATTTAAAATCATTTGCAGACTTTAAAAAAAATATTTTCTCCTCTTTAACTGGACCAAAAACATATATATATATATATATTACTTGGGATTGAACCTGCAATCTCCAGATGATTTAACTTAGCAGCATTTTTCATTCAAACGCCTACATCCGTTGAGTCATGTGCTATGGTTTACAAAAATTAAAACAATCTACCCTCGTAGATCAAACAAACAGTTCGAAGTTGAGTGTGGGCTACCAAGTTCAACATGAAACTCCTGAAGAAGGTCGAAGGATGCACTGACCGAAATGTTGTGAATATAACAATGAAGATGATGACTATAGTCGAAATATTCTAAATGCTAAAAATTATCAAGCTTCATCTCCGAAATTTAGACAAATTTAATGAGTTAATGTTGATCAATATCATGATGGCTGACATGACAAAGATAAACTGGTTCATTGTAAGAATAATGATGATGATGATGATTATAATGATATTAATGATTTCTTCGACAAGAATGATGTTAATTATAATAATAACAAACTTTATGATGGACATTGTCATCAACTCCATCCAGAATAACGTCTTGCTGGAATATCGACTCAACTTGGACTCGTAGATGACAGCCCTTACTCAATTCACGGTTTACAAATGCTGCAGAGGCTGTTTGATATCAAAATAGCTGCGCAAAATAGCTCGGTCTCCAAAACAAACAACATAGAGGAAGAGTCAACAATAGATGACATTGGAGCCCATAAGAAAAATGTTAGAACGACCAGAGCACATATGTGAATGAAAAAGATCGATTCAAAAAAGGTGTTTGTACGATGAGTAAAACGCCAAGATATTTTAAAGTAAAGATCAAAAAATGAAATATAATAAACAAAATAGTTAAAAAAAACAACAAAAAACAAAAAAAAACCCAGTAGCACAAAATAAACACATTGAAAAAGTAGAAGACAACACAGATAGTGAAAAAAAAAAAAAATAAGGCGTAAGAAGGGAAACTGTATTTGTTAAAAAAAGAACCAGAAATGCTTCAATTGTTTATAGATTTAATGAGCATTTTAGTCAAGGTTTGCTTTTCAAAAATGTTTATTATTCCTGAAAAAATAATAATACTTTCTGTTGTCAATGGAAGCGTGCTTAACATAACGGATACTGTAATAGCTAGCTTGCTCGATAGATGGATGCTAGGTTAGAAAGGAAATGGAATCGACAACCCGAGTTTAAACCCTGGACGAGGCCTATTGAATTTCTCTTTTTTTTTGCCTTGGGAAAGGCATTAATTCATTTGTTCTCATGCCGGCTGCGATGGGAAAATAGATGTGAAAAATGGGTTCTTCAACCTTTTGGTAAGGCAACCAGTTAAGAAGATAAAATCTGAATTCAAACCAGCTTTACTCTGATTAAAAACTTGTATCACATCCTCCATACATTCATATATACAGGGTGCCTCGTTATACATGGGACCAATGTGACTGATAATAACTCTACTAATAATAACGTTGTTGCCCAGTCGTCTGGGGATGTAGAATACACCGATTGCACTTCTGCAAAGGGGTAAGCCCCACCCCCGAAACGAGTGTCCAGTATATGACACTAAAAAATCTGATAGTGAAGTTTCAGTGATGCTGGAGCTTTGAGGAATGCGGCGCGACTCTTCATTGCTATTGCTCCAGGTCCACTCTGGCCCGGTGGGGTAGCACCTGATAGAGCCCTACATATGGGTTAAATAGAACTAACAGCATGCTTATGGTAAACTGAATTGGTTTACAAAACTGAATAGCTTGAAATAAACGTTTTTGAGAATTAAACCGTATTTACATTTAAAACTGCATGGTTATGCTAAACTGAATTATTTGAAATGGAACTGTTTTTTGAAATTGAAACTGTGTTTACCCTAAACTGGTTTGTTTAACATAGAACTGTTTTGACATTTAACTGTGTATAAACAAAATCTGTACTTATACTAAACTGAATTAGCTGAATTAGAACTGCTTGACTAAACTGAATAGCTTGAAATAGAAATGTTTTTCACAATTAAACTGTACTAATATTGAAATTGCGTACTTATCCTGAACTGAATTGTTTGAAATAGAACTGTTTTCATAAAAATGGATTTGGCGTTAATTAACCTACAAAGGTTGATATGCCATAAAACCAAAAACAACCTACTAACTAATAATGTGTTTTTTGTCTCGTACTTCAAAATAGTATACTATAACAACTATTAATCATCGGTCACAATATTTTGTGTCACTATTTTTTGGAGGCAAAATCATTCAAAACTGTGCAAGTAAAATTTCGCAGGGAGTTTAACTTTAACAATAATCCCCAGAGAAGCCAAATTTATCGTTGGGTACGCATATACACACATTTCAAGCCAGGTCAGTAAATAACCCCAACAAGAAGGCATAAAATCCCAGATCTGGCAGGAAGTTGACTGCAAGATGTTCTGCCAATGTGGATGTGGTGTGAGATTCTGTCGGAATGAATCCAAAAAAGTCCCGCCGAAGACATTCCCAAGAACATCATCTTTCATGTGTATCGTTGCAAAGAATCTTAAAGAATGATCTTCAGCTGAACCCATGCAGAATCCAGATCAAGCGTAAAATCACATCAGCTGACATGGAAAAAGTTCCCAGTAATAGATCATTATCATATTAATCATATTTACCCAACCCCTCCGCTCGGGCAGGATATGACACAAGGTCAATTTTTTAAGCGGAGTTTAACAGGTTTGAATTCAGAGTTTTCCTTCTCCTAGACTAGTTGCCTCACCAAGGCTGAAAAACCTAGTCTGCCCTACTATTTACCCATAGCTGGAGGGAGAATAATTGGATTCATACCTTTCCCAAGGGTATTAGTGCTATGTGAAATGCAATCAGTCCAGGATTTGAACTCGTGTCGCCGTGTCCACTTCCTGCGACGATAACCATTACACCATGGGCACCTCCATTATTATCATATTAATGGGTTGCATCTATTTTGAGACATCCTGTATATACATGCTCTTATACGGGCATACATACATACATACATACATACAAGCTTACATAAATACACACATTTCAGCCTACCTAGGTACATATATCATGGAGGCGTGCTTAGCGTAGCAGTTACTATCGAAGGAAATGGAATCGGCCACCCGAGTTCAAATCCTGTACAAAGCCGATTGCTTTTCACTTCGCATTTTTGCTCTTGGAAAAGGCATGAATAAAATTATTCCCCCTCCGGATTAAATAGTGGGGCAGATTGGAAATTTTAACCTTGGCATGGCCACTCTGAATAAACCCATTTGTATTCCACTTAAAAATGTTCTTGTGTAACATCCAGCTTGTATGGAAGGAGTTGGGTTAATACATATCCTAGACAACGTAAGCATGTGGAGATATCAGTATCAACTCACTACACACCCAAAATATATATGCCTATATATTTCCCTTGGTATAAAAACTAACAAAAGTTAGAAAGATGGAAAAATCTATCTGGGCCAGAACAAACTGAGATAGTTAATCAAAACACATTGGCCTATGATTTGAAGAGGCTCTCTTGACCCCTGTTCAAAGTAAAATGAGAGGAAACTTTAGTGAAGGTTATATTATCATCATGATCATCATCATATCGCACTGGTAGCACGGATATCCCTGACCCTCTCTCGCCACTCCTCCCTATCGTTCATCGCCCTAGGTAGGTCTTCAGGACAACATCCCGTATCCTCACATAGCTGCTGAATGTATGTTCGTGCTGGTCGTCCTGCTTTTGCGCGGCAATGTGTGGGGATCCATAAGAGTACATCTCTTATGAGTTCATCTCTGCTTCTCCAGCAGTGTCCTGCATGTCTGGTTCGTCTAATTTGAATAGTTTTCGTGATAGGGGACAGGTGGCCGTACAGTTGGTGTCTTGTGGGGTGTTGCTGCCAGGACTACATTCTCACCTTGTCAGGGCCGATTATCAGTTTTGGGTCATACTGTATCATTTGAATAAATGCATAATCGAACAAAAGAAAAGATTTTCCATTAAGTAAAAATAAAAATATGAAGTGTGATTAAAAATATGTATCGAGACTGAAGGTTAAGATTTTTTTAAGTTTATGAATTCAAAACTTTAACGACGACATCTTCTCAACTTCTCAACTTATATAAGAAAGTGGTTCTCGTAATGTGATCCTTCCCGTCGAAGAAAATTGACATTGTAGTCGCTGTTCAAATTCTAACCAAGGTTGTTTGCATCTCAAATATGGTTTATAATTTGGTCTGGTTTGGTTTTATAGCATATCAGAATCAATTTTATACGTAGAAACAGTTCTACTTGAAAACAATTCAGTTTAGCATACGTACACTGTTTAGTTCTATTTAACCCATATCATTCCGGGCCTGAGTGGACCTGGGAGTGATGGCAATAAAGAGGTACTCTGCATTCCCCAGAGCTCCAGCATTACTGGACCCTCACCATCAGATTTTTTAGTGTCATATCCAGGACACTCGTTTGGAGGAGACTTTCCTCTTTGCAGAGATAAATTCGGTGTATTCTGCAGCCCCAGCCGAATGGGCCAGCTTATACTTTGGGGAAGGTGTTAATCCAGTTATTCTCCTTCTAGTTATGGTTGGTTGGTTTCTTTGTTTAATCGCATATCAACCTTTGTATGTTATTTAATGCCAAAGCCATTCTCCAGGAAGAACAGTAGTGGTACTATTTAACCCATAGCTGGGAGGATAAGGGGGTTAATACCTTTTCCAAGGGTATTTGCCCGAAAGTGAACGCAATAGCGCGACTGGAGTACGAACTCGCTTACTACGATTCCGCAGTCCATCGCCCTAACCATTACACCACGAGTTAGTTTATTGAATTGTTAGTGATACATAGTAATACTTGGAACTATACAACTTTGGTTTATGCTTAATTGAATTGCTAGAAATAGAACTGTATGTATTTGCAAATACTCCTGGCAAAGGCATGAGTATTCTTCTTCCCCTAGCTAAACAGGGTAATGGCAAATTGACACCCTTTTTTAAAATTCTTATGATTAATTCTTTACTATAATTTTTACAAGAAATGAATTTTATCTTATCTTAAGATTGGGAGTTACTATTGATTCATGCTATAGATAAATAATAGGGTAGACTGGGCTATTTAGCCTTGGTAAGGCGAACGATTTAGGTGAGAGAAAGACTCTTAATTCAAACCCATAAAAACCTAGCATCTACTGGAACAACAGCACCATATCAGATGCATTGTTACTATGGGCCCTAGAATCTGGTAGATTCATTTGGTTTGGTCTGGTTTGGTTTAATGGCATATCAACCATTGTTGGTTATTTAAAACCAAATCCTGCTTTCACATATATATCACATATATGATTTGTAAACATTTTCGTATTAATTTGCGATCATCCTGTATAGCTTGGAAAAGAAGAATATCGATGCCTTTACCAGGAGTATTAGCGGGAAGTGAAACACAAACAGTCTCATTCTGGAGTTGTCCTATCCCTTTTCCCACGATGATAACCGTTAGACTTCTCGTGTGCAAGTAAAGGAACCTTCATAAACAATATATCTTAATTCAAACCCATAAAAACCTAGCATCTACTGGAACAACAGCACCATATCAGATGCATTGTTACTATGGGCCCTAGAATCTGGTAGATTCATTTGGTTTGGTCTGGTTTGGTTTAATGGCATATCAACCATTGTTGGTTATTTAAAACCAAATCCTGCTTTCACATATATATCACATATATGATTTGTAAACATTTTCGTATTAATTTGCGATCATCCTGTATAGCTTGGAAAAGAAGAATATCGATGCCTTTACCAGGAGTATTAGCGGGAAGTGAAACACAAACAGTCTCATTCTGGAGTTGTCCTATCCCTTTTCCCACGATGATAACCGTTAGACTTCTCGTGTGCAAGTAAAGGAACCTTCATAAACAATATATCTAACCACGTGCGACTTTTTTCTTTTTAATTCATCTTTAGGATAAGATTAAAGAAGATGAAGGAGATTAACATGAATACAACAGTAAAGCTTCACACCATATCAAAAGGAGGAGGTCAGAAGTGCTTCTACTTATGAAAATCTCACGGGAATGTCACTCACGGGTAGAGTGATTTTTTTTAGTTTAAAATTGATGAGAAAAATAATTCGTACAGAATGGAGATAGAACGGATTTTGGTGTAATAAAATCTGGTTTAGGGTTCCATTTTTTCCGGGTAAAGCTGGGTTCTTCTGTAAGCATATATATATATATATATTTGCGTGTGTGTGTCTTCGTGAGTGTGAGTTTACACAGCCCTTCCTCACTAGCAGGATGTGACACGAGGTAAATTTTTAAACGGAGTTTGACAGGTTAGAATTCAGAGTTTTCCTTGTAAACCGGTTGCCATAACAAACTTAAAGGGTTCAGTCTGTCCAGCTATTTGCCTATAGCTGGAGGAAGAATAGTTGCATGCATTATTTTCCCGGGGAGTAATAGCGCTATTTGAAGTACAAACAGCCTCTTTCAGGTTTGAACTCAAGTCCACTTCTTTTGGCGATAACAGTTTGCTCCACAAGCGGCAAATAGATATTAAAATTTTTGCGTTAGCCAAGAAGGTGAAAAAGAAATTGCGACAAATAGAGACTCGTTGGGTGGAGATTTGTATTTTGTTTATGACGGAAGCGTTTTATCAGAATGATCTCGTGTATATCGGTGCCATCTTGTTTGCTAAGTAGTTTTACCCGAGGCATGAAATGATAATCATCTAATTAGCTTAACTTCACTTCTAACAACTTAACACCTTCCCAAATCGACAAGATTGTACACATACACAGCAAAGGCTTGGCGTTAGGTTTATCGTTAGGTTTTTTTTAATCATTTTTTTTATTTTCAGTTTTTAATGACTGTTTTATGGGCAAGGATTTTTGTTTATCCGTGTTCTAATAAATGACGATTCTTGTCTGATAATCAAATACTGATTAACTGAGAGAATGTTGAGTATGTTTCAAACAAGTACAAACGTTGTTAAGACCACAACTGAAATAATAAAAAAAATCCTTTATTTTACAAAACAAATATTTCAATATCATCTTTTTCTTTGTCAATCTACTTAATTCATTGATGATTATCAGTCTTATCAATTGAATTATACAATGAATTATACAATGAACGTTTTAGATCAAATTTCAACTGATAACTTCGTGTCAGAATCTGTTCTTATTGAACGTATTCTTTCTCCATATGGAATAATATCTATGTAATAGTTTATGTATTCATCTGTGAAATAATTTATATATTTACCAATCCCTCAGCACAGGAAGGATGTGACACAAGATCAATTTTTAAGCAGAGTTTAACAGGTTTGAATTCAGAGTTTTCCTTCTCCTAGAACGTTAAAAAGCTCAGTCTGCCCTATTATTTGCCTTTAGCTGGAGGGAGAATTGTTGGATTCATGCTTTTCCCAAAAGTATGAGTGCTCTGAAATATGCAAACAGCCTCGTCCATGACTTGAACCTGGTTTTCAACGACAATAACTAATACACCACTGTCTACTCCGGTATGTATTAGTCTGGTTTGTTTTGGTTTTATGGCATAACAACCATTATAGGTTATCTAAAGCTAAATCCATTTTTATACGTATAAGCAGTTCTATTTCAAACAATTTTAGCATAAGTACATATTCTAAATGTCAAAAACAGTTCTATTCTAAAGAGTTCAGTTTAGCATAAGTACACAGTTTGAATGACAATAACAGTTCAATTTCAAATAATTCATATTAGCATAAGTTTAATTTTTGTTTACACTCAGTTAAATACCAAAACAGTTCTATTTCAAACAATTCAGTTTAGCATAAGTACACTGTTTAGATCTATTTGACCCATAGATCAGGTGCTACCACTCCGGGTAAAAGCATAAGTACAGTTTAGTTCTATTTGACCCATAGATCGGGTGCTACCACTCCGGGTAAAAATGGACCTGGGAGTGATGTCAATAAAAGGGTACTTTGCATTCGCCAAAGCTCCAGCATTACTTGAGTCTCATCATCAGATTGTTTAGTGTCATATTCAGAACACTCGTTGGGAGAGTCTTACTCCTCTGCAGAGATGCAGTCGGTGTATTTTGCAGCCCCAGTCGACTGGGCTATCCTATATGTATGTATGTAAGTAGGTAGGTGGGTAGGTAGAGAGGTGAACAGGAAAGTGTATATGTATGTAAACATTTATGCATGTATGTAAGTATGGATACGTGTACATAAGTATTTATGTATGTGTGTATATATGTGTGCAGGAATGTGTGTATGTAGCTATAAAGTTGGATACATCAATCATAGGAACTTAAAAGAAATGAAGATGTACTCCTCATTCCCCAAAGCTCCATAGATGGATCGAAAGCTTTCAAATGATCGATATTCAAGAATGTTAGCGTATACAATTATATATATATATATATATATATATATATATATATATATAGCTATTTAGCTTACATAAAAAAGTTTTAATTACAAATAGATTCATCTTTTAACCAAATTAACTACAATGAAAATAAAATACTGTCACACTATAGAGGCATGTCTTCCTTTATAAAAAGTTCCACACGCTTCTTAAGATTTAGATGCTAACTTTGAAAACTTTTAGAAGAAATTTATCCCATAAATCATTGTAAGTCGGGCGTTCGTTAATTTGTTTTTACTTTTGCACAAATACATAAAGTGCTCACTATTTATTGGGTGGGTGAATCATTGCTTTTGTGGTTTCATAAAGCATCACTATACTTGTAACTGCTTCTTTGGGAAGAGTATATGCTACAAGTATTTAAACTGTTTGCCAATGGTCTGGCACTAAACAATCTGATGGTGAGGTTCCAGTAATGTTGGGGCCTTGGGGAATATGGAGCACCCCATCATTGCCATTGTTCCCAGGTCCATTCTGGCCCAGCGTGGTAGCACCTGATAGGACCCTATCTATGGGTTAAATAGAACTAACGGCGTACTTATGCTAAATTGAATTGTTTGATTAAACTGAATAGCTTGAAATAGAAATATTTTTTGACAATTGAACCGTGCTTACATTTGAACTGTGTGCTTATGCTGAACTGAATTATTTCAATTAGAACTGTTTTTTGACATTGAAACTGTATTTACTCTAAACTGAATTGTTTGACATAGAACTGTTCTGATATGTAACTGTGTGTAAACAAAATCCGTAAACTGAATTAGCTGAATTAGAATTGCTTGACTAAAGGGAATAGCTCGAAATTGAACTGTACTTACATTTAAACTGCGTGCTTGTGCTAAGCTGAATTATTTGAAATTGAACCGTTTTTTGAACTTTTTTTGACATTGAAACTGTACTAACACTAAACTGAATTGTTATATATAACTGCTTGAATAGTTTGAAATAAAAATGTTTTTGACGATTAAACTGTGTACTTATGCTAAACTGAATTGTTTTAAATAGAACTGATTATTTACATAAAAATGGATTTGGCGTTAAGTAGCCTGCAAGGGTTGATATGCCATAAAACCAAACAAACCAAACCAAACCAATGGTCTGGGAGACCGTGGTTCAATCCCAGGTTGAGTCATACCAAAGACTCAAAAAATGGTACTTGATGCCGCCTTGCTTAACACTTATCCTCATAAGATAAGGATCAAGGGTAAAGTGGAGAAATGCAGGGAAAGGAGTAGCACTCTCCCCTATACCACGGTGTAGTAGCTATTGAAAAGGGGGCCTTCGAGCCCCCTCAACTAAGATCGCCAACTTTACTTTTATGGTATCAAATGCCTAAAAACAAAAGTGTTTCCCTGAGATTTTTTTCACGCGATGATTCAATTAATTATCAGAATAAGAGAAATTGAAAATCGATTTCTTTGAAAACTGTTCTGATTTTTCGTAAGAGCTTTACCAAATTGTGGTCGGATACGATTGAGAAGCAAGGTATTATAAACCTTCACAGCTATCGTATACCTCTGTAGTTCTTAGTGATTTAAAGGCCAACTTACTTCGGCAATTGAAGGATTAAGCCTTCTATACATTTCTCTATTGTGTTTCATTTACACGCGGCATTGCATAAACAAAGAAGTATGTTCTTATATATATATATATATATATATATATATATATATATATATATATATATATTGGTCTGCAAATAAATTTCAGTGTAATATTTTGGTGTTTTCTTTTCCCGAAACGTATTTCAAATATCGTAGCGCTTTTCAAGAGACAAATAATGTTTGTTTTGACTGGGGTGTGATTCTTTTCTATTAAAATTTATTTGTTTATTTATCTAAAATTTTTAATTTAAAATTTTTTAATTCAAATTATAAGTTTTGATTTGAATATTTTAATCTAATTTTAATTTATTGAATAGGAATGTATACAGATACAAACACACAAAGAATAGACTGATTAAAAAAAAAATTAAAAATCAACAAAAATAAGAAAATCAAATATCAAAAAAAATTTTTTTAGTTTGAATCGGAAAAAATTATCGGCTAGTCAAAACAAACACATTATTAGTCTCTTAAAAAGGACCTCGACGCCCGAAACATGTGTCGAGAAAGTAAACCCTAAAATGAATGCCACATTGAAGACGGACAGTAGTAATACAATTTAATTGTATTTACTAGTGTAGTACAAAGTTTTCACTTGATTTTTTTCACAGCTAAATTATATATTTATAAAGAAGCGGGCAAACAATGCTTTCAACAGTGAAGCATACTCCTATGAAAGACTATCTTCCAATTCCAAAATCGCCTCATCAAGGTTTCACCTGAGACTACGAAGAAATAAGAAAAACGGGTAAATCTTACTCATATGATTCGTCCCCTTTAACCTGGAGTTGATAAAAGCAATTAGGATACACTAAATGTAAGTAGCAAGATTGATATTATTGAGGGTATATTTTAAAGACATGGTTTGAATAACGAATATGAAAACTTTGGTACCACCCATATAGAAGTAGCAGCTGAGCCAAACTAAGAATTCTCTAGAAGTCAATAGCAATTAGGGAAAAACGAGAGAAAATGAAAAAGGCATCTTTACTTAATGCAAGAAACCCAACAGACGCCAATGCGCAGAAACTTAAGAACGCCCAGATAGAACTAACACATACAAAAAAGAATAACTAGACTAAATCCAAGATCAAATCAATAAAATCAGAAAGTTGGTTGAACATAGACAATCTTAATTAGTATGGCTGTTAGTAAACTAAAAGAGTTAATGGAAAAGCACATTGAAAGCAAAGCTAAAAGCTGCCACTCAAGAAGACCATCTTCAAAAGTGGAAAGAGTATTACAAGAATCTGCTTTAAAACCTTCCTGAAATCACAAAAAAACTGTTGTGGCCCTGGAAAAGGTCACTAATGAAAAGGCGAACACGGATATTTGATAACAGATTATATTACACAAGAAAGATAGAGTTACATAGAAAAGGTAAGAAGTCTCGTATTGTTTGGATAACACCGATAGTGATCTGCGGTATTTCATGACCGCCTCACCCAACGGGCATGTGTGGCACAATGCCTTTTTTGGTGGGTTCGAGCGCAAAGCCATAGCTCACACGCGCTCGGCATTTCCAAAAATGTCTATGGGCCCGTCGGCATTCCCCTTATTAGAAGCGCCGGGCGATGACCCCACCCCCGAAGGAGGTAAAAGCTTGGGAGGAAGGCCCCATGGGGCCGAAGAAAATCTCCAGGTACCGAGACACATTCGGCCAGATCCGTGCCGCTGATAACACGGCCGGCCGAATTGCTACCCGGCACCTGGAGAGGTGCAGACCGAGATTGATTTGCGGTATTTGTTGCACGCCCCACCTAACGGGCAAGTGTGGCATAAGGCCTTTTTAGGTGGGTCCGGGCGCAGAGCCGTAGCTCACACGCGCTCGGCATTTCCCAAAAATGCCTACGGCCCCGTCGGCATTCCCCTTATTAGGGCCGTCTTAGGCGCCAGGCGATGAACCCAACCCCCGAAGGGGGTAAAAGTCTGGGGGGAAGGTCCCCTGAGGCCGAAGGAACTCTCGAGGTACAGAGACACACTCGGCCAGATCCGTGCCGCAGATAACACGGTCGGCCGAAGCGCTACCCGGCACCTGGGGAGGTGCAGAACGAGATTGATCTGCGGTATTTGTTGACCGCCCCACCCAACGGGCAAGTGTGGCACAAGGCCTTTTTTTATGGTGGGTCCGGGTGCAGGGCTGTAGCCCACACGCGCCCGGCATTTGCCAAAAATGCCTACTTCCCCGTCGGCATTCCCCTTATTAGGGGCGCCTCAGGCGCCGGACGATTAACCCAACCCTCCTGAAGGAGGTAAAAGCCTGGGGGGAAGGCCCCCAGAGGCCGAAGGAAATCTCCAGGTACCGAGACACACTCGGCCAGATCCGTGCCGCAGATAACACGGCGGCCGAAGCGCTACCCGGCAACTGGAGAGGTTCAGATCGAGATTGATCTGCGGTATTTGATGCACGCCCCACCTTACGGGCATGTATGGCACAAGGCCTTTTTTTGGGTGGGACCGGGCGCAGGGCCGTAGCCCACACGCGCCCGGAGTTTGTCAAAAATACCCTCGGCCCCTTCGGCATTCCCCTTGTTAGGGGCGCCTCAGGCGCCGGGCAATGAACCCAACCCCCTTTGAAAGGGGGTAAAAGCCTGGGGGGAAGGCCCCCTGAGGCCGAAGGAAATCTCCAGGTACCGAGACACACTTGGCCAGATCCGTGCCGCAGATAACACGGCCGGCCGAAGCGCTACCCGACACATGGAGAGGTTCAGATCGAGATTGATCTGCGGTATTTGATGCACGCCCCACCTTACGGGCATGTATGGCACAAGGCCTTTTTTTGGGTGGGACCGGGCGCAGGGCCGTAGCCCACACGCGCCCGGAGTTTTTCAAAAATACCCTCGGCCCCTTCGGCATTCCCCTTGTTAGGGGCGCCTCAGGCGCCGGGCAATGAACCCAACCCCCCTCGAAAGGGGGTAAAAGCCTGGGGGGAAGGCCCCCTGAGGCCGAAGGAAATCTCCAGGTACCGAGACACACTCGGCCAGATCCGTGCCGCAGATAACACGGCCGGCCGAAGCGCTACCCGACACCTGGAGAGGTTCAGATCGAGAATGATCTGCCCCTCTGGCAGCGAAATCTCTCAGTACTAATAAGAATGAGAAGAGTCCATTATGGTGAGATGGGTAAGGCTCCCAGAACATAAACCTACTTAAGAAATTATTAACAGCCAACTAGACATCATACTTGGACATTTTACAAAGGAAGAACATGGCCGTACTAAAAATAATTCTTTGCAGAAAAGCTACAGGCCTCGACGAAATACGTCCTGGATTATAGACGACAATGAAGTGAGTGGATATACTTCTTTGCTGTATATAAAGAAACGCAAATGAGAAATGTAAGAAAAGCCAAGAAAGGCAACTTTGAAATCGCAAAGAACTATAGAGGCATACCTCTTGTTTCTATAGTTGCTAAGGTTTTTAATACCATGCTTCTCTATCGTATCCATATTTACCAAACCCTCCGCTCGGGCAGGATATAACACAAGGTCAATTTTTAAGCGGAGTTTAACAGGTTTCAATTCAGAGTTTTCTTTCTCCTAGACTAGTTACCACACCAAGGCTGAAGAACCTAGTCTGTCCTACTATTTACCTATAGCTGAAGGGAGAATAATTGGATTCATACCTTTCCCAAGGGTATTAGTGCTATGTGAAATGCTTTTCAATCGCATCCGAAGTTGATAAGATTCTTAGGGGCAACAGAATACTCTAAGTGCATCTTTGTAGAGGGTAAGACACTACAACGATTGTCCTGGATATGATACTAAACAATCTGATGGTGAGGCTCCAGTAACGCTGCAGCTTTTAGAATGCAGAGAACCCCTTGATTGTCATTGCTCCCAGGTCCACTCTGGTGAGGAGTGGTAGCACCTGATAGGGTTCTGTCTATGGATCTAATAGAACTGTTTGACATTAAAAGTGAGAGAAAACAAATGAAACATGCTAAATTGAGTTGTTAGAAATAGAACTGTTTTATTATTTAACTATGTGTAAATAAATGGTAGATGTTTAATTGAATTTTTAGTGTTAAATAGCAATACTTGAAGACATTTAACTGTGTGAAACAAATTAATAATAATAAATAGAATTGTTCATATTAGATATGAAACCGTTTAACTATGAGTAAAAAAATGAGGAGATGCCCCTTTAAAAATGTTATCAACAAAATGTGTTTAGAAATCATATATTCAATATATATATGTATAAAAAGGTTTTGGCATTAAATAACTTACAAGGGTTGATATACCATAAAAACAAAGCAAAGCAAACCAAATAAACTATTCGCTCACAAATCACATATATTTATATATGTATAAACAGGATCTGGCATTAAATAACCTAGAAATCTTGACATGCCATAAAATCAAATCAATCAATCGAAGCAACATTATTGCTTGTATATTTTCCAAAGCAATTTGATTCCATAATCAGAGGAAAGATTGAGCAAATAGAACTTGAATAAGGTTTCCCCAAGGAAATTGTTACCGATTTAATAATACTTTACAAAACTAAGAAAACAACGGTTCGCTTACTCGATAGGGACAGCGACTTTTTTGACATGGTCACTGAAGAGTTCCAAGGAGATATATTTCCACCAAAGCTATTCATACTCTGTCTAGATTACGTACTATGAACCTCAATAAAAAACAAAGTTCTAATAAAATAAAATGGTTTCATATTAAAAAAAAAACAATACTAGAAGCAGACGATATCTCATAGAACCTTTAACAGATACAGACAAAAGAGATAATCTAGCGCTTCTTGCAAATACACCAGCTCAAGCCGAATCCCTGTAACATAATCTGGAGCCAGGAGCAAGAGGCATTGGTCTCTATGTGATCACAGTTAAAACAGAGTTCACGTGTTTTAAAGGAGGAGCGATCGCCACATTAAATGAAATGCTTCTGAAATTAATAGATCAGTTCATATATATCGGCAGCAATATCTCATCAACTGAAAACAGTGTCAGTATACGCTAGGGAAGGTGTGAAGTGCTGTTTATCGGTTGTCGATCACATGAAAACCTGATCTCTCCGATATAATAAAGCAGTATTTCTTCCAAGCTGTGACGGGATTCTAAAGAAACGCAAGGAGAAAAAGCCAATACGATAACTACATAAAAATGCTGCATTTGACAGCGTGCAGAAGCAAAATTAGGAATATTCTAGTATAATAATAAACTACTTTATTATAAAACATGATTAATTCTAATTTTAAAGAATAAACAGCAAAATAACAAGTAAATTTACACAATATGGCCGCCATTTTTTTTCTGTTATTATATCAACACGAATTCGAAACAATTTGCACACCTTCAAAATAAATTCTTCGGACATTTTATTTTATTCCTCCTCAATAGCCGACTTAAGCGAACCAATATTTGGATGGGAAGTTGCATTTATTTTGTTTTTCTAAAACGACCCTATGGCGTAATCAAGGGAGTTAGTGTCTGGGCTTGAATTTTGTTTGATTGCTGTCCTCTCAGTTTTCTCGTGGACTTTCAATCCAGTAGCGTGCTTTCTTATTGACGTTATGGGGTGCTTCTGAATCGCCTTAGCGAGAAGTGTTAAAAAGCCTCCTTTTCGTTTTTTTGTTCAATCATCCACTTCCCCTTTTTCTTAAAAAGCTCTCTTTCTGTTAAAAAGTTTTCTTTGCTTTGTATACAGTAGACAAAGAAACTGTGGCTTGGTTTCAGCGTTAAGCAAATCATAGATTCTTTGTCGTTTCTTTTTCTGCTCACTCATATTGGGCTTAATTTTAATTTTTAAAAAGTCCTTGAATAATAGAGCTAATCATGCAAATTCGGATTTATCGAGTTTTTTTCCCCAAAATTTGGACTAATAAGGCTAAAAAAATAAAACGCTTAAAAAACTATTCCATGTGTTGTTTCCGCACCCTGTATTTCGAAGAAATTCTGGAAGTAGATTATGACAATCAGTAGCAGTACAACTATTTGCCTCCTATCCCACTGACCCTCCAAATAAGATGAAGAAAACATGATGGGTATTGCTGGTGAAGGAAGGAGGAACAAATAAGCGACGTTATTTTATAGACTTCTACATATGGACACAAGAGTGTTGGTCGATTAGCTAATACATCAGGACTGTGGGGACACTGGATGCAGTCTAGAGGACTTGCCTGAAGCGATGGTCAATCATGACCGATGGTGAGTGAGAGTCAGGAAAAAACGTACTCTCAGCACTGGATGATGATGATAATTTAGGCTAAGTAATCTAGATGTCAACTTTTGATAGATTGATTGATTTTAACAGCATATCAATCTATCCTAGATAATTTTATGCCTTGAGGTTAGGTAATCGCGTTTATTGCATGTTCATTTTTACATTTTTTGATTGATTTTTTCTTTTTTTTTTTTGCACATGTTCCTATCGAATACAAACATTTTTTTATTTAATTTTTTTTTAAAGACTGATCTATGTGACCGATAGATGGGACCGTAACAGGTACTGCCACGCAGGGTTAGAGTGAATCTAGGAGAAATGGCAATGAAGGGGTTATTCATTTTCAAACCGTAGCCTCACCATCAGATGCCGGTTAATGTCATAGACAGGACACCCCTTTTTGCTTGTAGGGTTCTTTCCCCTCTGTAGGGACACAGTCAGCGTATTCTAAACCTCAACTTTTTCAGCTAGTTTTTATTTTCGTGTCATTCTATGATTTTGTAATAAAAATGGAGAACTGAATATTGCATTTGTGTCCGCGCAGCCGCAGATCTCCAGATGGAATAAATACACACATTTTCGTCCCTGATCTGAGTTTATGAAACTGTGTTCGTCTGCATGTTCGTAATGCATCTACTTTAGAAAATAGAGTAGCTCGGCAGATGTAAAGGTGCCATAATGTCTGTATTTCGTTGTCATGTTCGCTGTGTCCCTGTTCTGTTTCTCTGTGTCGTTTGCGTGTTTTCACCTCATATATAGAGTCGATTAACGCCATGAAAATAAACATACACAACAAAAAGCAAATCAACTCGCAATAAACAGATTTCCAGAGAAGCTATGAAACAAAAACGTAGTCAGATATGAATTGTTAGATGCTGACTGAAAATAAAGATGAAAAAAAAAAAAAAAAGTGAACAAAAGAAAGACAAACTCATTGGCACAAAAAGAAATATATTTTAATAGCGAGCACAAACGGTTACTGAAGTAAAATTACTAGCTGGCTAGATGAAAAGCATATATATATATATATATATATATATATATATATATATATATATATATATATATATATATATATATATTATAGTCCTATGAAGGTGGTGGAAGAGAAGTAATAGGAAAGTCTATAATAGTCACTAATGTTTTTTAATAATGAATATTATTACAGTTATTGAGAGTCTGAGTACATCTGTCCCATCATAAATAGTTTCATTCACACACACACACACACACACACACACACACACACACACACACACACACACACAGAGAAGCAAATACACACACACATAGGCAAACACACACACACACACACACACACACACACACACAGAAGCAAATACACACACACATAGGCAAACACACACACACACACACACACACACACACAAAAGCAAATACACACACACATAGGCAAACACACACACACACACACACACACACACAGAAGCAAATACACACACACATAGGCAAACACACACACACACACACACACACACAGAAGCAAATACACACACACATAGGCAAACACACACACACACACACACATACACACACACAATATTACCCAGGAATAAGTATGTATTTAACAAACCCCTCCACCATTAGTAGGATATGATACAAAGCCAAGTTTAAGCGGTGTATAACTAGTTTGAATTCAGAGTTTGTTTTTTTAATCTTATAGATCAGTTACCATATCAAGGTTAAAGAACAGTCTGACCTACTAGTCACTCACTTTTATGCATATCAACCATTGTAGGTTATTTAATGCCAAATCATCTTTAGACATATTTATCAAATATATAGGATTTGGTTTGCTTTTTTTTATCTTATAGATCAGTTACCATACCAAGGTTAAAGAGCCAGTCGCACCTACTAATCAACCACGAGTTGGATTCATACCTTTCCGTAGGGTATTATAAGCACTATGTGAAATGCAAACAGCCTCGTAAGGGTTCGAATCGGGTCGCCGAATTGATTTCCTACCTTGATAGCCATAACACTACGAGCGCCATGAATAAAGACAAGCCTAATGATTATGTGTAAAAAGGTAATTTTCTACTAAAGAAAAAAAAAAACAAGATTTTAGAAGTTCTTTTGAAACATAATACATAAATATAAATGACTTGCATGCATCTATGCGTCTTCAAATAATCGATACTAATAACCCTTAGAAATAATTGAAGAGTTCTATTTAACTTATTGATGGGACACTAACAAGTATAACTAATCTTGTTCAGAGTGGACCTGGGAGTCATGGCAATGAAGAGCTACTCCACGTTCTTTAAAGCTCCAGGTCCAGAGCCACACGATCAGATACAGTTTAGTGTAATTGCCAGGACACTTGTTGGAGGAGTCTTACTACCCTGTAAAGGTGCTGTCTGCCTATTCTACAACCCCAGCCGTCTAGGTTACGCATAAATTGATATTGATTCATAAGGATATGAATGGAATAATGGGATGATATTAAATACATAAGAGATGGAATCGTTTTACTGATTTAATCAGGGAAAACGTGTGTATAATTCAAGTAGGAAGTGTTTTAAAATATTATCAAGATAGAAACTGTACTTAGCAGGACAGAAAAGAAGAATGAATGATACATTAATTTCCATCGAAATTGTCCCACCTTGTCGACTATGGCAGGAGAATGAACTGACTGCTTCTCTGTAGAGGATTAAAACTCCTTAACAAGTTTTCTGGTTTGGTTTGGTTTGGTTTGGTTTTATGACATATCAATCATTGTAGGTGATTTAATGCCAAATCCTCTTTAAGCATATTTATCAAATATATAGAATTTAGTTTGGTTGGGTTTTATGGCATATCAACCATTGTAGGTTATCTAATGCCAAATCCTCTTTAGGCATATTTATCATATATATATATATATATATATATATATATATATGACTTGGTTTGGTTGGGTTTTATGGCATATCAACCATTGTAGGTTATTTAATGCCAAATTCTCTTTATGCATATTTATCAGATATATAGGATTTGGTTTGGTTGGGTTTTATGGCATATCAACCATTGTAGGTTATTTAATGCCAAATCCTCTTTATACATATTTATCAAATATATAGGATTTGGTTTGGTTGGGTTTTATGGCATATCAACCATTGTAGGTTATTTAATGCCAAATCCTCTTTATACATATTTATCAAATATATAGGATTTGGTTTGGTTGGGTTTTATGGCATATCAATCATCGTAGGTTATTTAATGTCAAATCTTTTTTATGCATATATAGATATATATATTAGATCAATATGGTTTGTTTACACAAGTCAACAAAGTTAAATAGTTCCAATTATTGCTAGGTATAACTTACCATTCCATAAACATCAGTCATATGTTTGCACACATTCAAATGATCAAACAGTTCTTTTTCTAACTATTCAATTTAGTAAAAGTCAACAAAGTTAAATGGGTTAAAGTATTGTTATGTATCAGTAACAATTTAATTAATCACCAGTTATTTGTATGCACACATGATTAAATGATCAAACAATTCTATTTCTAACAATTCAATTTAACATAAATCATTTGCACTCTGTTTTAATATTAATCAGTTCTATTTGACTCATTGATAGGATCCAGTCAGGTGCTACCACTCCGGGCTTGAGCGGACATGGGAGGGATGGCAATGAAGGGCGACTCTGCATTACTGGAGCCTCACTATTAGCGTCCAGGTTATGACAATAAACTACATTTGATGAAGAGGTTCGATTATTGGAGCTTTAAGGAATATGAAGTTCCCCTTCATTGCCAAGACTCGCAGGTCCACTCAGACCCGGAATTGGGCTATTTGTTAGGGTTCCATCAATGGGTCAAATAGAACTGTTTAGTCTTTTACTAAGAATCATTATTTGCTATTTGAAACGAAATAGTTGTGCGCAAGTTATTCGTATAGTGATAGTGATAGTTGATAGATAGAATTACATCGAATTCCATATGTGCAAACAACAGATTAATATTATAAGGAATTATTTGTGTTTGATCATAATACTTGAAGCGATTTAACTATATGCCAACAAATGATTAATACTAAATTAGATTGAAATACTTGACAGAGAGAATTACTAATGTTAAATAGCAATACTTAAAACGAATTGCATGTGTGCAAACAACTGATAAATATCATATAGAATTGTTTGTGTTTGATATTGATACTTGAAACCATTTAGATATATGCAAACAAATGATTAATCCTAAATCATATTGAAATAATTTACAGAGAGAATTACTAATATTAAATAAGAATACGTGAAAGCATTTCAATGAGTCCTAACTCATTTAAAAACGAATTTACATACAATTTATTCCCTTATAAATTATCTATCTATTTATCTTTCTATCGCAAGAGGATTTTTCATTAAACCCAATAATATTACCTAACCTAACCTCTTGCCATTAAACACGTATATTTTTCTTACAAAGCAATAATTTAGTTTATATCGCAATTGAAGTTTAATTTCAATTTTCATCGCGAAAAACTGTATAAAGTTAATAATTTAGTTTATATAGCATTTTGAAATATCCATTGTCGGTGAATTTTTTTAGGTTCCGACGGAATAATTTCGTGATAAAATTAAACTTACTTAATAATCCGATTCTAATTTAATGGTATGATTTTAATGAAGATAGATAAACCTGTTGGACTGATTGAATGATTTTAACAGCTCATCAAACGATTAGGTTAATTTTCTACTATGAAATAAGGGAATCGTATTCCTTGTATGTTCATATTTAGTTCTATTGGATAGGAATAATTCTTTAACCAATATTTATTTTACTAATAGATGGTACCATAATAGTGACTACCACTGCAGTCAGAGTTAACCTGGGATTATTTGCAACAAAAAGGTACACCACAGCCCCCAGATCACCAAAATTGGATCCACACCATCAGATGCAGTTTAGAGTCATACTCGAGACTATCTAGTATTTTTTTTTTATCCAATTAGAATATTCTAACAACAGGGTGATGAATCAAAGAAAGTCAGTTTGAAATGTATATGAAATAGAAATATCATTTCATGTCTTGCAAACTGATCATCTTAATCATCGTCATGTGATCGTACGAAGTTCCCTCACACACACACACACACACACAAACACACACACACACACACACACACACACACACACACACACACACACACACACACACACACACACACACTCTTCTTTATGCATATCATCTATTGGTCCTCTAAACTGCACCCAGAGTCCGTATAGAATAGATGTAAGTCCTTGCTCGTAGGCCAACACGCTTATGAGTTCGTGTATAAGAGTAAAATAATTAGGAACGCCCAGGTTAAGAATAGAAACATATCAGCAGCCAATCGACAACGAGTTCTGATTGGCTGAAGGGAGCTCAAATGAAAGCGCCATAAGGCAGCGGATGCAGGATATTGAAGAGGAAAAGAGTTCAGTTGGTTGTGGGACACGACAATGTGAAGTTAGAGCCTGGACGTTAAGCGGTGAGGACAGACTCCGCGAGGAAACACACGTTAGAACTACAACAGAAAGCGTGGAAGATATTTCAAGGCCTGTGTCTGCCCTCTCTCACCTCATGATATTTTGTGTTCTCTTTGTCTAGCTAACGCGGTCGACTCAGTTTTCATACTCTGTTTCTCTTTTCCCAACCACTACTAATAGGTATAGCAGCGAATGAACTTTTGTTTTAGCGAATCAGGAAGGGGTTTTTGTGTGTTTGTCACTTTTATGGTATGGACACGTTAGTCACATGGTAGTGGATGCGTCCATGTAGTAGTACAATTATTATTTGTGATCACACAGGCATGAACTTTCATTTGAACATCGTAGTGTTGCAAGCGTATATTGGTGCCGTATAATGGTTCATTTGTCCTTACTTCTCTGGTAGTGAGCCACGACCGATACAATTATTATACATTCAATAAAATCACCAGAAACTAAGTCTCGTTACAATTTTTGAATCTTTGTCAAAATTCGATGAAAACTGAGGAAATAAACAGCTTTGATCTACTTTACTTTTAATTCAATATCGTTCCCCCTTTTGTGTTTACTCCTTTCTTCTGTTTTTTTTTTCTTCATATCTCACTCTCAGTCTTTTCTTCCTTTCAAATCGTTTCTTTTCATTTCTTTTCTTTCGTATATATATATATATATATATATATAGTGTTCTTAAAAGTCTTAATGGTCTACCGACTGTATTATGAGGCCGACTTTTTTTTTCTCTCGTCAATTACTTGTATAGATTTTGTCGAGACAAATCAGGGATAATGAAAAAAAGAATAAAAAAATAAAAAGATGAACTCAATTTTATACCGTTAATAGTGGTGTATAACACGCATTCTGTATAATATGCACCGCTAAATTTAGCCTACGAAATTCTGTAAAAAATTTCTCTCTAATACACATTTCCTTTTTAGAACTTGTGGCTAATGAATTTAATCTAAATTTAACACTTATTCAACTTTAATATCTATCTATCTATCTATCTATCTCCAGGAGGATGTACTTTTTATATGTATGTAAACAATCTCTCTGTCGCTCTCTGTCTTTCTCTCTCTCTGTCACTCTCTCTCTATATATATATATATAATGCCAATATTTTGTTTTTAAAAAACATCTTCAGGTCAGTGTAACAGTTGGTAAATGTTTAAGCAGAAAAATATTTTCCGTTTTAAAATTATTTTTCATATGAAACATTAACTTCAATTACATTGCCCTGAAGATGGTTTTAAAAGAATCGAAACCCCACCATATATATATATATATATATATATATATATATATATATATATCAGCAAAACATTTTGAGGCCTTATTTATTTATATACACATAAATATATGTATAGAGCCATTGAATAGTAATTTCCTATTTCAAATTCATTCACACACACACACGTATATATATATATATATATATATATATATATATATATATATATATATATATATATACTCGGAAGAGATAGGAGAAATGGAGAGAATTGTATACCGACGGTTTAGACAGGATTGGCAAAGAACTTTTGTATTAGAATGAAATAAAAGAGATTTTAACCAAAAGACAAATAATGATTTCAACCTCTTCTTTTATGATTCTTTGTCGCCTCTGCCCTTTGGCTCAGTTTTGAAGGAGTGAGTGTGTGAGAGAGTGTGAGAGTGTGTGTGTGTGTGTCGGATAGGTGAAAGGTGAAACACACTTTCATCGCAGAACTTCAGACGTAGCAGAGTGATTAAAATAATCCTTTTGACGACAAAAATAGACTCGGAGAAAAAGGATAAAAAGAAGTTTTAATGAAAATGAAGAAGACAGATCAATCTATAAGTAGCAAAGAGCTTGGAGGAATATAAACGAAAAGTGTTCTGTGATTTACACTACAAAAATAAACTAATGTCTCCTTAAATAACTTGAAAGGTGGCGACTTGTCCTATTGTTTAATAGGAGATTACGAAGAATCCCTTGACATGAAGGGGTGTCCTCCTGGCGTAGTGTTTAAAGCGATGGACTGCGGAATCTTAGTAAGCGAGTTCGAACTCCATTTGCACTATTACATTCACTTTCAAGCAAATTCCCTAGGGAAAGGTGTATACCCGCCGGCCAGAGTTAAATAGTACCACTACTATTATTCTTGAAGGCTAGATTTTGCATTAAATAACCCAAGAAGGTTGATATACCATTAACCAAACTACACCAAACACTTGACATAAAGTTGTTTAAAGTTATTCCATCAATCGAACAGTGTTGTCATACAAAATTCTTTAATAAAGAAAACGATTTCTTTTTTTTTCTTTCGAATATTTATTTACCAACCCTTTCACACGAGCTGGATGCGATACAAGGTCAATTTTTAGAGAGGGTTAACTGGTTTAAATTCTGAGTTAAACCCTGTATTGTTTGAATGTGGTTTATTCCTAAAAAAAGAATTTGTATCCTCACGAAAATATCTGATTTGATGTTATTAAAAAAAGTGGCAAATCACAGTGTTCTGGGCTTGAGCAGAGGTTTGTCATCAAGTTTTTGTTGGCTGAGAAGTTCAAACCATATGAAATTCACAGAAGAATGTTTGATGAGTACGGAGAAGCATGTTTGATCAAAAATCTTTTTCAGTGAGCCAAAGGTTTTTCTAGGTTGAACTGGAGTCGAAAAGATAGTTCAAAGAGAGAAAAATACTCTGAATATCCCGTAAAGAAAAGGTTTCGGGCGCAGCGGTCAGTAAATAAATTTCTGCTGAAAATCTGGGACATGAGAAGATCCATCACTGTTACTTTTCTTGAAAAAGGTGCAACTATAAACAGTGGTTTTTTTTTTTGGCAACTCCTTAGGCGATATTTCACATAGTTTATTGAATGACCCTCGTATTTTGCTCTTCCGAGAGCATTCCAAAGACACGTGACAGTCAACTTCTGAAGACACTGCTATATTGTCAGCTTTAAAATACTGGAAATAAAAATGGATGTAAGCCAAGGAAAAATAAAAATGGAAGAAAAGCTTGAAGAGGAATTATACTTCAGATAATACAAGAATGTGTAAGGGAATATTGATTATAACAGCCAAATTCTGCCTTAAAGCAAACAGCAGAATGATCGGGAAGAAAAGCAACTTGATTAAAATAATTCATATGAACTAATTAAAAACAGATTACTGCTCACTCCGCATGAGCAGGATGTAATACAATGTTCATTTTAAAGAGGAATTTAACAGGTTTTTATTCAGAGTTGAAGAGTCAGTCTGCCCTACTATCCCCTCATAGCTGGAAGGAGAATAGCGCTTTGTGAAATACAAACAGCATTGTCCAGGATTTGAACTCGAGTCACTGTGTCCATTTCCTATTATAATAACCATTACACCACCAGCGTGTCTACAACATAGATTAAGAAAGATAAGACACTGGAAAATTATGCCGGGATAAAAGAAGAGATAGTTAGATACGAAGTAAGAGATGACACCAAATTAGTCTAGGAAGAATGCAAAAACGATCATAATAAAATGATAATAATTATTCAAGAAAGACTGGACAAGCAACTACATTTTGATCACTGAGAAAACTGGTTTAGTTTGTTTTGACTTGGTTTTATGGCATATCAACCATTGTAGGTTATATAATGCCAAATCCATTTTTATACATATAAACAGTTCTATTTCAAACAATTTAGTTTAGCATGAGTAGGCTGTTTAAATGTCGAAAATAATTCTATTTCAAACAATTCAGTTTAGTATAAGTACGAAGTTTGAATGTCAAAAACGGTTCTATTTCAAACAACTCAATTTATCCTAAATACAGTTTTTTGTTTACACACAGTTAAATGTAAGAACAGTTCTGTTTTAAACAATCCAGAATATTGGCTAAAGTGCTAATCTCGAAGTAAGTGAGTTCGAACTCCAGTCGTGCTATTACGGTCACTTCCGGGACTCATACCAGGGAGAAAGGTTTGACATCTTTGTTCTCCTAGCTACTCTGCTTTGGCATTAGATAACCCATGGAGGTTGATATGCCATCAACCAAAGAAACCAAAAATCTATCTGAGCCACGAAACCGAATCTTCTTGTGGTTTGTTTGTTTGGTTGATTGATTTTCACGGCAGGTCAAATCCTTGGGTTATTTTTGTCGAAGATGTTTTTGTTTTATTCGTTCTTAGTTGATTATGATTGTCATTTGTGTTGTAATTTGTATATTATTTCAGGTCAGACTTCTGTTGGTAATTGATTAGTTGTTATCATCATCATCATGGTCATCATGTCGTGTTTCAGGCATGGATTTTCCTGATTCTCTCTCACCATTCGTCTCTATCTTCCATCGCTTCCAGTAGATCTTTATGACTACTTCTTGTTTTGTGTCCATACAGATATGTTGCAGTTAAGTACTTGTTGCTCGGCCAACATTTGCATGTCCATGTGCAGGGGTCCATGGGAGAACGTTGCTTATGAGTTTGTCCTTATTTCTCAAGCGGTGTCCTGCATGTTTTGTTCGTCTAATTTGGATGTTTTTTGAGATGGGAGGTAAGTGTCCTTCCTGCTGCTATTTTGAAGGATGTTGCTTCCAGGATTTGTTCAATATAGCTCATAGCATTCTTAAGAAGAACGTGTTAAATAGTGTGTATTTATTTATTTCTACATGATTATGACAATAATATTGTATAATATTAATATTACTCAATTTATATAAATATAAAGTACAAAGTGACTTCAGTATGCATACGTACCTATGCATGTGTATTTTCATGCCTTTTTGCTTAGTTTTAATATAATTTATCGGAACACTTGTAGACTGATATCAACTTGCAGTTGATGTTTGTTTTATGTGTTACATATAAAAACATGTACAGATATGGTTCTGGAAAGAAACATTACAAAAAGCATAACGTCAGGTTTCTTTGTTTAATGGCATATTAACCTTTGTAGGTTATTTAATGCCAAAGCCATCCTTCAAGAAAAACATTAGTGGTTCTATTTAACCAATAGCTAAAAGGGTATGGGGGTTCAAACTTGACCCTTTGCTGCATCCTGCTGGAGTGGAAGGGTTGAGTAAATACATTCTCTTTAAGGAAGTACCCACCACCGGTTACGCCCGATAAATGCCAACTTCTTGGTAATCAAAAGTAGTTTTTGTTAATCCTATTTACCAAACCCTCCGCTCGGGCAGGATATGACACAAGGTCAATTTTTTAGCGGAGTTTAACAGGTTTTAATTGAGAGTTTTCCTTCTCTTAGACTAGTTGCCTCACCAATGCTGAAGAACCCAGTCTGCCCTACTATTTACCTGTAGCTGGAGTGAGAATAATTGGATTCATATCTTTCCCAAGTGTATTAGTGCTATGTGAAATGCAATCAGTGTCGTCCAGGTTTTGAACTCGTGTCGCTGTGTCCATTTCCTACGACGATAGCCATTACACCACGGACACCAAACTAGTTTTTGTTAATCCTAAATGTATTCTTTTGTGTTTTCATTGTATTTTTCAAATAGGTAGTTTGTGATGATGCCAGAGAAATTTCTGCTTTCATGTGATATTCTTTTTTGAGTATTTATCAAGCTGATTTCAAAAGGTATCGACATTGAAGCATGAAACTAGGCACATCTAAACAAGAGATGGTGTCGAAATGTCGAGATGAAGTCAAGACTATTTATTTAAAACAACAAAAATTGTTTTGAAGCATGGAGCCTCAATACAAGTTTGGTGAGAGGGGGTGGTCATGATGTTCTAAGGGGTTCTCACTTGCCGCAATTGTCGACCCATTCATTCAATACAATAAGTTCATCCATGCTCATCAAGCGCGCCTGAATTACCAAATTAACACATTCTCTCCATAAATGCCGACTTAAAAAGCCCTATCATAATCACATGTACAACTTATACAATGCAAAGATATGTACTATTTATTCAATACAAGGTATACAATTTATACAATACAAGGTGTACAATTTATACAATACAAGGTATACAATTTATACAATAGAAGGTATACAATTTATACAATACAAGGTGTACAATTTATACAATACAAGGTGTACAGTTTATACAATACAAGGTGTACAGTTTATACAATACAAGGTATACAATTTATACAATACAAGGTGTACAATTTATACAATACAAGGTGTACAATTTATACAATACTAGGTATACAATTTATACAATACAAGGTGTACAATTTATACAATACTAGGTATACAATACAAGGTGTACAATTTATACAATACAAGGAGTACAATTTATACAATACTAGGTATACAATTTATACAATAGAAGGTGTACAATTTATACAATACAAGGTATACAATTTATACAATATAAGGTGTACAATTTATACAATACAAGGTATACAATTTATACAATACAAGGTGTACAATTTATACAATACAAGGTGTACAATTTATACAATACAAGGAGTACAATTTATACAATACTAGGTATACAATACAAGGTGTACAATTTATACAATACAAGGAGTACAATTTATACAATACTAGGTATACAATTTATACAATAGAAGGTGTACAATTTATACAATACAAGGTATACAATTTATACAATATAAGGTGTACAATTTATACAATACAAGGTATACAATTTATACAATACAAGGTGTACAATTTATACAATACTAGGAGTACAATTTATACAATACTAGGTATACAATACAAGGTGTACAATTTATACAATACAAGGAGTACAATTTATACAATACTAGGTATACAATTTATACAATAGAAGGTGTACAATTTATACAATACAAGGTGTACAATTTATACAATACAAGGTGTACAATTTATACAATACAAGGTATACAATTTATACAATACAAGGTGTACAATTTATACAATACAAGGTGTACAATTTATACAATACAAGGTATACAATTTATACAATACAAGGTGTACAATTTATACAATACAAGGTATACAATTTATACAATACACGAAACATAAAACGCATAAAAAAATGCAGGGTTGGGTGGGTAAAAAAAAACACAAATAAAAAGCAATCAGGGGAAAAAAAAATCCCCCGTGTTGTTACCCATCTAACTCAACTTTAAAGTTGGAAAGCCAACTGTTTTCCCGGGGGTGTCCTCGTGGTGTAATGGTTAAAACGATGGACTGCGGAATCGTAGTACGCGAGTTCGTACTCCAGTCGCGCTATTACGTTCACTTTCGGGCAAATACCCTTGGGAAAGGTATGAACCCCCTTATCCTCCCAGCTATGGGTTAAATAGTACCTCTACTGTTCTTCTAGGAGAATGGATTTGGCATTAAATAACCTTAATTAAACAAAGAAACCAAACCAAACCAAACCAACTGTTTTCCGGTATTCCAGAATTGAAAAGAAGCCGGTCGATTCTTACGTAGGTGTTGAGCTACATTATTGGTACAAAACAAAAAGCAAATGTTAGGGCACGGAAAGGAGTGGTGCCGTACAGTAGGAAAACAGGAAAATTAAAGAGACCAAGATATTTCAAAAGGTAGAGCTGGGATAGTATAAGGTGGGGATAAAAAGATAAAGGACGGGGGGCGGATCTTGGAAGTTGAGAACTAGAGGAGAGGGCCAATAAAACAGATCATTCTGCTAACTTGAGGGAAAGGGAAACAATTAAAGCTTAACTTACCCTGGGAGGGTCCCGAGGGACCCGGTCCGTCGCAGTCATTAACAAGAAAAGGAGGAGGGTTGACTTTTGTACGACCAAGCTTGCAGCATGCACCCACCTCATGTCGAATGTTATGCTGTCCAAGTGTTTTTTGTCGTATCTGGTTTTGACCCTAACCTGATGCCTAAAGAAAATAATCAGATCACGAAAAAAAAAAAAAAAATTTGCACCGTTATACAATCACTTCTTTTGCGTCTCCAAAAATCACCATTCGGGTCACAGCTAAAATGGCGAGAAACAACACACGTTTCTCACCTTTCCACGGAGGAAGATGAAGTTTATACAAGTCAAGGCCAATTCTCAATATTTTTTTAATGAAATGCTACTGCAAGAATTGCACCAGCTATAATCCCTATGACTAATAATTTTGTTGGACTTTTTCTTGTTTTCCAAACTGAAAATTCATCAGAAGATTTCAGGAGGTTATTGTTACTGTTGTTGGCGAGCGTAGTCGTGGGCGACCAGAAGGGTCCCTTTTCAATAGCTACTCCACCGAGGTGTAGGGGATGGCACTACTCCTTTCTCTGGATTGCTCCACTTTACCCTCGATACATACCTTAAATTGCTGAGTGTTAAGCAAGGAGGTATCAAGTAGCATTTTAAAAGTCTTTGGTATGACTCATCCTAGGATTGAACACAGGTCTCTCGGACCACTGGCGAATACTCTACCCACTTGGCCAATGATCTAGTAAAAGACCCCAAAATACGATGATGCAGCTTTGCATACCCTATAAAATGAGCTTAGTCGGGCGGGTCTGCAGAATAAACTGACTGCATATCTGCAGAGGGGTAAGACCCCTCACCACCACAAACGTGTGGCCTGGATATGAAACGAAACAATATGATGCTGAGGCTCTAGTCTTAGATCTTTGGGGTAATTTGAAATACCCTTCATTGGCATTGCTTTCAAGTCCACTCTGACTCAGAGTAGTAGCTCCTCATAGGATCCTATTTATGCATCAAATAGAACTGATTGACATCCAAACTGTATGCAAACAATTAACTTATATAGGGTCAGTCAAAATGATCTGAGGCATTTGTAGGTTTCATAAAAGGCAAATAAAGTAAAGAAACAAAAAAGTGTTTTTATTTACGAAAAGTACATGTAATGCCATTCTGTTTCATTAGGTTTTTAAAATTCATCATCATCATCATGTCGCGCCGCCAGCGCGGATATCCTTGACCCTCTCTCGCCATTTCTCCCTATCATTCATCGCCTCCGGCAGGTCTTCAGGGTTACATCCTGTGTCCTCACATAGTTGCTGTATGTATGTTCGTGCTGGTCGTCCCACTCTTGCACATCCATATGTGGGGGTCCACAGGAGTACATCGCTTATGAGCTCGTCCTTGCTTCTCCAGCAGTGTCCTGCGTGTCTGGTTCGTCGAACTTGTATAGTTTTCGTGATGGGGGCAGGTGTCCGTATAGTTGGAGTCTCGTGGGGTGTTGTCGCCATGGGATCCGTTATTGTCTACACACTGTCGAAGGCGTTCGCGAAAGTTGTCTATAACTCGGTGGGTCATTTCATGTGGAATAGCAGTAATTTCTTGACGAATTGCATCTTTAAGTTGTTCAATAGATTGAGGGCGATTACTGTATACCTTTGACTTGAGGTATCCCCAGAGAAAAAAAATCGCACGGATTTAAATCAGGTGTGTCAGATCATTTTGCCTGACCCTGTATTAAATTGAACTGTTAGAAATAGAGCTGTTTGGCCATTTAATAGTGCGCGAACAAATGACTGTCTAATAGAATTGCTAGTGATACATAGCAATACTTGGAATCATTTACCTATGTGTTAACGAATGGTGTTAAATAGAATAATTAGTGTTAAATAGCAATAGTTGTAAACACGTCACTGTCTAAAAACAAATGATTAATATTGGATAGAACTATTAGTGCTAGATAGTTATAATTGAAATTATTTAACTGTGTAGAAACAATAGCAATACTAGTATATACACAAAATGTTGTATAGCCACATACAACTACACAATATATATATACAAATATAAGCGGAAACATAGTCAACAACAATGACGACCCCAACGAACGAACGAACGAACGAATACCCCCCCTTACAAAAGTATACCTCCCACACTTTATTCTCGAAAAGGTGATGCTTCTTGTGTGTGAGAGGTGAGTTGGAGACAGGGACGGACAGCTAAATATTGACTCCAAGTTCTTCTGACCATAGCAGCACTTCTTTCACATTCTGGCTGGGCTGCTCAACCGTAGGTTACTGAGGGCCCAAAAACCTCTGTCTGGAGCTGGTTCTCACTCCGCTGGCATCCTAACTCCAACTGGAACTGCAACTGATCCCAGCCGTCTGTGGCACCTGGTTATATAATTGTCTAATGTCCATCTGCTTCCCGTGGGAGTACGCATCTGCCACCATCACCGAATTAAACCACGTCAACAGGATAAGGTGATATTCCGATATCTTCGACCGGATACACCCGTTTCGCTGTTCTTCCGCTTATTTACACAGGTGCATCTCTTGATTGACGACTTGGTAGAGGGTCAATATGTTACAAAAATAGTTCTCACTCATTTAAAAGTGAAATTATCTATAAACTATTCCCTTTCAAATCATATATATATAACCACTGAAATGTGTGCGAACAAATGGCTGAGGTTGTTAGTATTACCTAGGAATACTTATAACCATTTAACTGTGTCTTGTGAGTCAAAGATTTTGTGTGGGTGTCCTCGTGGTGTTGGAGTGTAAGTGAGTTCGAACTCCCGTTACGCTATTACGTTCACTTTCGGTTTGGTTTGGTTTGGTTTCTTTGTTTAATGGCATATCAACCTTTGTAGGTTATTTAATGCCAAAGCCATTCTCCTAGAAGAACAGTTGTAGTGCTATTTAACCCATAGGTGGGAGGATAAGGGGGTTCATACCTTTCCCAAGGGTATTTGCCCGAAAGTGAACGTAATAGCGCGACTGGAGTACGAACTCGCGTACTACGATTCCGCAGTCCATCGCTTTAACCATTACACCACGAGGACACCCCATTCACTTTCGGACAATTACCCTAGGGAAATGTATTAACCCCCCTTATCCTCCTAGCTCTTGGTTGAATAGTACCACGACTGTTCTAGCAATATGGCTTTGGCATTGAATAACCTATAAAGGTTGATATGCCATTAAACAAAGAAAACCAACAAAAGGATTTGCGGCGCGTATCGTATGGTTTGGTTATTTTGGTTAACGTCATATCAGCCCTTGTATGTTATTCAATGCTAGATTCTGTTCATATGATTTGTAAGTGAATAGCTTGGCAGTAACTTAAGTTTTAACTGAGTTTGGGCTCATTTGCTTCCACACAGTTAAATAGCTTCAAGTATTACTAACACAAATAATTCTATTTGATATTGATTTCTTTATTTTCCTACAGTTAAACGATTTCAAATATTACTATTTAGCACAAATAATTCAATTCATTAAATGGTTTCAAGTATTGCTATCTAACACTAATAAATTTATTTGATATTACTCATTTTTTTTTTTTTGCACACAGTTAAATGATTTCAAGTATTGCTATCTATTGTAGAGTAGTTAACACCTCTTCAGTACTTAACAACACTATCACATCGCGCAATTGACCTTCTGCTCTAAACTTCTCGCCTCCTCGAGATAAAATAGGGTTCGGTACTGGTTTGTCACAAGAGCAATTCGAAGAATACGTTTGGTCCATTATGTAGGTGCTTAGGGTTGACATGACCAGTCGATTGACTGGATCAGGCCTCTCCGAGCGTCTGTCTTGCCTAGTAAGGACCAAAAATAGAGTGTTCGTATCTTGAGCTGCTGAATTGTACCACATGTTCTGAAAAAAATTCAAGATTTTCATTCGCACTATTAAACACGGCCATAATTTCGATATTTTTCAACATACCTTAAAAATTCTATAACTTGTGTTCCAGACGCAGAAATTGAATAGGTCGTTTGTGGGTTGTGATCAATGCACACAAAACTGAATATATGTGCTATAAACAAACAGGCGACATTTCCACACGAGACGGAACCTCTCTGAAACTGGTAGACAAATTCACCTACCTAGGAAGCAGTGTCTCATCAACCGAAAAAGACATCGACACGCGGCTAACGAAGGCATGGACAGCTATCGATAGGCTATCGATCATATGGAAATCAGACCTGACCGATAGAATGAAACGCAGTTTCTTCCAGGCAGCGGTCGTATCGATACTGCTGTATGGATGCACTACTTGGACGCTAACTAAACGGCTGGAGAAGAAGCTAGACGGCAATTACACAAGAATGTTGCGAGCAATACTGAACAAGTCCTGGCGGCAACACCCAAGGCACCAACTATACGGCCACCTTCTTTCCATCACGAAAACTATCCAAGTTAGACGAACCAGACATGCAGGACACTGCTGGAGAAGCAGGGACGAGCTCATAAGTGATGCACTCCTATGCACCCCCACATATGGCCGAGCAAAAGTAGGACGACCAGCTCGAACATACATACAGCAGATATGTGAGGATACGAGATGTAGCTCTGGAGACCTGCCGGAGGCGATGAACGATATGGAGAAGTGGCGAGACAGTGTCAGGGATATCCCTGCAAGCGGCACGACATGATGATGATGTTGATCGTCTGCAATCATCTATTGATATACACGAAGTCAGAGGGGAGAATGCCTTTGCTATGTGAATACTTAAACCGATAGTAACTGATGGGTTTTACTGAAACTTGAGTGCCAGCAAATATCTTCAGGAATCTCGGACTCTTTTAAATATAAAAACTGATTTTTACACTGCTGCGGTCTGAATAGTTTCAATTCTCCTTGGATGTCCTGTTTTCATAGTCTTTTTTTTTTCTTGGTTATTTTGGATTGTTCAAAGGGTTAATACGATGATCTGAATCTCAGTCACTTTCATGACGACAACTTTTTCAGCTCCAGTTATTTATCCAGTTTTTTTTTTGTTTTTTTTCACTTTTTAAAATTTTCACTCTGTGGCCTACCGAGAGAGTAAAATCCACTAGTAGATACATTCTTTTCTTCTCGTTAATCAGTAGTTTTAAAAGAATAAATGAATGTGTGAATATTTTCCCTTTATATCTTTGAATGTTGAAGAAATATTTTTGTTGGCTAGCATAGTCAAAAGTCAGAAGTCGTTCATTAAACGGAATATGTGATAAAACACCTTTTTGTGGCTAAAAATTAGCCGTTCATTACTCGAATAAATAGATAAATGCCAATTAGAAAAAATGCAATAAGAAAAAGACAAAAAAAGAAAGAAGGTAGAAAGAAGCGATAAAAATTGTGTAAACTATTCTAGATATTGAAAAAAAGGAAAAAAAAAAAAGGAAAATGTAATAAATGTGGAAGACAAAAAAACAAAACAAAAAAAAAACGGAGGAAAAAAACGGAGACACAGATGATAAAAGAACGAAGAGAGGAATGAAATTATTTTCAATAAGAACAAAAGAGTGGGTGGAGGAGGGAAATAATTGTAAAAGATGATGATGATGATGATGAAAGATGTATGGTTGTGAAAAACCGAGATCTGAGATGGGCAGCAGCAGCAGCAGCAGCAGAAGAAGAAGAAGAAGAAGAAGAAGAAGAAGATGAATAATAATAATAATAATAATAATAGCTATTATTATTATCATTATTATGAAAATAATAATGATAATAATAGAGGTAAAGGTGGATGGACAATAATAATAATAATAATAATATAAAGAGGAAGAAGGAGACGGAGAAGTAGAGGTAGGAGTGAAGAAGAAGGTGGGAAAGAATAATAATGATAAAAGAAGGAGGAGGAGGGAAAGAAGAAGAAGAAGAAGAAAAAGAATGAGGAGGAGGAGGAAGAGTGAAAGATTAATAACAATAATTAAATAATAATAATAATAACAACAACAACAAGTAGAAGATGAAGAGAAAGAAGAAAAAGAAGGAGGAGGAAGAAAAGGGACAGCAAAAAGAAGGATAATAATAATAATAATAATAATAATAATAATAAGAAGAAGAAGAAGAAGAAGAAGAAGAAGAAGAAGAAGAAGAAGGAAAGAACTACAAAAACAACAACAAAAACAACAAGAATGAGGAGGAGGAGAAGGAGGGAAGTAAATAATAATAATAATAATAATAATAATGAGAAGAAGAAGAAGAAGAAGAAGAAAAAGAAAATATTACCCACGTCTTGCATTTCTCGTTGCCCGTCTTCTGATCCGTAGAATTTGTGGGTAAACTACTGGCGCCACCATTGGCGTCTACGGGGCGATGTTGGATTTTAAGCAGCCTGTGACGTTCTCTTTTTGAGTCTTGAAAAGGGGAAGTAGGAGATTGCGCATGGGAGCGGGGAACTGTGGGTGGGTGGCTATGTTACGCATTGAAAAATAAAATTTTAAAAAATGAGGAATAAGCCTAAATCATTACACATAAAATAAACAATTTACTTTAATAAAAGTAAGGAAGTAAAAAAAGAAAATGAAGAAAGAAAAATAGCAGATACGTACGTACTTAACAAACTGGTCATTTTGTTTTTACCCTGCTTCATATTGCTAATAAACCATATTTAGATAAATTAGTTGAAAACATAAGAACGAAATTTTTACATCATCAAGTACAATGATTATTGAGAATTGAATCGCAGTTGGTCTAAATGTAAAACGAAATATATATATATATATATATATATATATATATATATATAAAAGAAAAGTAAACTCGGCGACCGTAGTTGTGGGCAACCCGAAGGGTACCTTTTCAATAGCTATTACACCGAAAAGTAGGGGATGGCGCTATCCCATTCCTTGAATTGCTCCACTTACCCCTAATCTGTACCTTGTAATGTTGAGTGTTAAGTAAACGGCATCAAGTACCATTTTTTGTGTCTTTGATATGAGTTTAGCAAGGATTGAACCCCGGTTTTCTGGGCCATTGGTGAATACTCTATCCACTCAACGTCCAACATCAACATTCAACATATATATATATATATATATATATATATATATATATATATATATATATATATATTAAATGCTGATGGACGCTGAGTCTAAAAGTAAGGATGAACTCATGAGCTTCGTCCTCATATGGATTC
The DNA here is from genome assembly GCA_963585895.1 of Sepioteuthis lessoniana. Classification (NCBI taxonomy): domain Eukaryota; kingdom Metazoa; phylum Mollusca; class Cephalopoda; order Myopsida; family Loliginidae; genus Sepioteuthis; species Sepioteuthis lessoniana. The sequence continues at coordinate 35,198,886 of OY757906.1, forward strand.
ATACCCATAGATACACCAGTGTTGGCAGACCTTCAAAAATTTACATTAATCAGCTCTGAGCGGACACTGGGGGCCGTCTCACCAATGCGACAGCTGATAGGGATGTATGATGACTGAGAGTCAAAGGAAATCGTGTTGTGCTGCAGCTGATGTTTAACTGAATGAAAACCGCCTCGACGATGGAGAGACGAAATTGTCATGCTACAAAAGCTCATATTGAGAAAGGCGAGATCGAAAACGAAATTGAAGCGTGTTGTGGCCAGCGATGTGGAAGACATTGGACACCTTGGTCAATAAGAAAATAATAAGATAGATTAAAATTTACAAAATCTTTTCTTTATAATTTCAGGGGGAAATTCCGTGGTATAGAGTGTAAGAGGCTAGACTGTGATAATGCCATTAATTGCAGGATTATGTGGTATTAGTTTAAAATCTTTGGTGAATTATATATCTGTTTAGAAACGTTCTCACAGTGGACATGTCAAAATCCATATTGAGATGTAACTCGACACTAGTAACATGTACATAGACATCCATTAAATGAATAGACGTTTAGGACTCTAATTTGTGGCGGTTGACTTTTCAGGTAACTCACTATGAATTGTTATTTCTCTACTTACCAATCATTTCAGCTACGGTGGAAAAAAAAGACATCTGGAAGACCGGCAATAGGACCAGATAAGTAAAAACAATTTTCATGTATTTCAATCATTCGCAAAATAAATCGACCAATGTGGTGTGTTGGAAAATATCGACATTGAAGCTGTATTTGCCAAGACTGAAATAAATAATGAATTAAACGTTAATATTCTTCAAAAATTGTGATGCATTTAAAAGTATGGACATTGAATCTGTATTTGCCAAGACTGAAAAGAACAATGGATTAAGCGTTAATATTCTTCAAAATTCGTGATGTATTTAAAAGTATCGACATTGAAGCTGTATTTGACAAGACTGAAATGTAGATATTGTTCAAAATTTGAGGTGTCTTGAAAAAAAAAAAAATGAATTAAACGTTAATGTTCTTCAAAATTCGAGGTGTATTGAAAAAGTATGGAGACTAAAGCTGTATTTCCCAAAAGAGAAATGATCAATGAATTAAACGTTAACATGTAGATACTGTAAAATATATTCAGCTGCATGTTACATAGCTTGGTTTAATTTATTTGTTAAATGGCATATCAACTTTCGTGAATCCCTTAATGCCAAAACCAACCTTGTAGAAGTTAAGTAGTGGTACTATTTAACCCAGAGCTGTGAGATAAGGAGGTTCATGCCTTCCCGAAAGGTTTTTGTCCAAAAATCAGCGTAATTTCACGACTAGTGTTCGAAATCACTTACTACAATTCTGCAGACATATAAGTTAGCCAGTATACTTATCAAGAGGTGTTCTTTGCGCAACGGTTATCGTAGGGAGAGGACTCGGTTTTCCGAGCTCAAATCTTGGTTGAGATGTTTGCATTTCACAATTCTGCATTTCACATATCGCTAATATCCATGGGAAAGGTATGAATCCAACTATTCTCTATATCGAGCCACTATTTAAGTATACGAGACTGAGTTTTTTAATCTTGGTATAGCAAACGGTCTTGGAGAAGGAAAACTCCGAATTTGAACCCGTTGGAGAATTAGTGAGAGATCGGCTCGTCAGAATATTTCTGCTTAAAACAAACTAAATGATTTGCACCCACACTATAAAACTAAGATACGGAATCCTTGAGAGTGTATTGGTTTGGTTTTTTAATGGCATATTAACCTTCTAGAAGAACATTAGAGGTACTATTTAATCCATAGCTGGGGGAATAAAGGGGCTCATACCTTTCCCAAGGGTATTTGTTTGAATTTGAATGTAATAGAGAGACTGGAGTTCGAACTCGCTTACACTGATCTGCAGCCCAACGCTTTAACCATTATACCACGAGGACCCCCTGTGAGAGTGTAGGGAGAAGACTTCATCATCATCAAGGCGTGACGACTTTACGGATTCCCGTGACCTTCTAACGCCATTCGTCCCTATCAGCAATCACACTTGTTAAGTCCTTTCGACGGCATCCAATGTCTGCACACAGCTGATAAATGCAAGTTTTTGTTTTTCGGCCAACACTGGTGTGTTTATGTGTAAGAGTCCAAAGAAAACATTGCTTATGAGTTCGTTTTCTTCGGTAGCGCCCGGTATATTTTGCTGGTCTGACTTGAATGGCTTATGAGATGGGTGGTTAGTGGCCATAGAGAAACTGTTGTTTTTTTTTTAGTGGGGGGCTACTTTAAAAATTATTCACAAAAGTTTACGCTGCATCCATGTGTACTTTCCATTTTGATTTTTTTTCCAGGCGTTTCATTTCAGTCCGGACACAGCTGTAGCTTGGAAGAATAACCGTTTTATTTAATCAGAGAGACCAGATTTCTAAATGACCGATAACCTGTTTACAGCAAGCCATTTTAAATCTATGCATACATTGAGTTCATTTTCAGTAGATGAGATACTACCGTCGAGGTATTTGAACTGGTCTAATTTCAGTGCCTTGCCTTGCCTTTTAGTGCAGAGTTAGCACCATCTTGTTGGCCTCCTACGAATTCTATTAAATCATATTGATGAACGATGAGAGGAAAGAAAACGGCAAATAAGAAGCAAAAAGAAAGCAAAGAAGTGAGTAAAGACGGAAGAACAAAAGAGAGCAAAGAACTAAGCAAAAAAGCAAGCAAAGAAGAGAAAAAAAAAAGAAGTAAAAGAGGAGAGCAAAGTAGAGGATACAGAAAAAGCAACGTAGAAAGCAAAGTAGGAGCAAAAAAGGAAGCAAAGAAGGCAGCAAAGAGCGAATCAAAGAAAGGAGCAAAGATGATAGCAAAAAAAAAAAAAAAAAAAAAAAAGCAAAGAAAGATAGAAGGAAGCAAAGAAGGGAGCAAAAAAGTAAACATAAAACAGCAAAGAGTTAATCAAAGAAGGGAGAAAGGAACTTGCAAAAGAAGGAAGCAAAAGAGACCAAAAAAGACGCCACGAAAAGAGCAAAAAGGGAGTAAAAAAAGAGAGTAAGGAACGGAGCAAAGAATTGAGCAAAGATGTTTTTAGAAAACAGCAAACAAACAATTTAACCGACAATGACAATGAAAATTATGGTTTTATAAAGAGTGACCACTGGTTTACACGCGCGTGGTTACCGTGATAAAACGCCTGAAGATCTTGCTGTATTCCTTATCGGTTTCAACGGAGCCGCTAATTGTAGTTATGATGTTGGACACAGCGATATTTCGATGGGCTGCAAATGTGTTAACAATGTTTTTGCCTAGAACCAGGAATGGGAAAGATGTTCAGTATGTGATAAAAGATGTTGGATTGAAATCAAAGTGAATAGAAAAAAATCGGAATGAGACAAAGTCCATTAGAATAAAAAAAAAAAGGATGGCGCTTGAAAGAGACCTAGTGAGAAATGGAGGGTAACATTTCAAAGAAGGTCTTCTTTTGAAGACGGATTTTCCATGAGAAGGAGGTAAAGCACGTAGCGAAAGCTAGATGGATTAAATAAAACAAAACTAAAAAAAAAAAAAAGAAAAAAATACACACACACAAAAAATAAAAGAAAACAAATTTAGAATGAAAAAGAATTTATATAAAATTTTTAAATATAAAAGCGAAAAAAAACTTTTTGGGGTTAGGAAAAAAAAGAAAAAAGTCAAAATCTGAAAAAAAAAGGCTTATTATATCAGCAGAAATATTGGCAAAATATAAAATATATTTTCAAGACGAAAATCTTCAAAATAATCTTTTTAAAAAATGAAAAGAGGATTTGGAATCAGAAGATAGTCCTAAATACACTAAAACTTTTTCCAAGATTCAAGATATTTTTTGAAAGTTATAAATAAATGTAAAAACACTTAAAAAAATATAATGTCATAAAATCACAGGATCTTCAATGAATTAATAAGTAAAAATGAAATAAATCTTGAAAGCACATTCACAAAAATCATTTCGTCACCCACAAAAAAAACCCCAAAATATCTAACAATGATGATTTAATAATTTTGGTAGATTTAAATATACTTGATCATTGCAAGTTATCTGACTGTTATGGCTGATTTATAAATTGATTGATTTTAACGGCATGTCAATCAGTCTTGGCTTATTTTATGCTTAGAAGATAAAGAATTGCGTTCTTTGTACTTTCATATTTACATTTTTTGTTTACTTCTTTCTAAAGATTTTTTTCTGCACACGGTTCAGTTTAAGTAAAGGTCAAGTTGGCGACCATAGCCGAGGGTGACCCGAAGGCTTCCATTTCGATAGCTACTACACAAAGGTGTAGGATAGGGCACTACTCCTTTCCCCGGATTGCTCCACTTTACCCTTGATCCGTCCCTTATATTGCTGAGTGTTAAGCAAGTAGGCAACACGTACCATTTTTAGAGTATTTAGTATGACTCGACGTGGGATTGAACCCAGGTCTCCCGGACCATTAGCGAACACTCTAATCATCATGCCAATGCCCGGTTAAGTCTAATACGAGTAAATTTTAAAACATATATATTTGATCGACAGAGGGGGGCCTAACAGGTAATAACACCTCAGGTCAAAGTGGATTTGGGAGTAATGGAAACGAAAGTGTACTCTATACTCCCAAGATATCAAGATATCAGCATCATCAGGTGCAGTTTGGTGTCATTCCCTGGACACCCCTTTGATACTCCGTGTGCAACTCTTTTAATTTGCCTCTATAGTTTAAAGCACGGCCCCGAAATACACGGTTTTACTCCTACCTGAAATTGTCTGTTCGTCACAGTTCTTGTAAACCGATTGAAATTTCTTCAACCCCCTGGTTACTTTCCTGTGATCAACCGAGCCTTCACCTTTTGAACAACAACAAATGTTTTATGGTTTCATCCTCGGTGTTATACTTACCTGGCCTTAGCTGGGCCGTCTGGCATTCGTGCCGGATGGGGTATCGAAATCAATGGCAAATTCGAGGTTGAAAGCCCCCCGGCTTCGGCTGGGCCACCTTTGTCCCCCTTGTATAGCACTGGACATTGCTTTCCAGTTTAATCTATAAGTAGGCATACGTGCCTGGACCCAGATTTGGGTCCAAGACCAGCTTGGCTCATCAGGCCAACATTGCACTAAGTAGGTCGATGAGCAGCATAGGCCAGCAGGGTTCGAGCCTTGGCTCGTACCCGACCTTCCCCTCCCCTAAATCCCCACTATAATCGGCCTTCGGTTCATTGACCTTGTGTCGAGTCCTGTCTTGTTGGGAGGCACCGACAAATATATTCATCCTCGGTATTATGGTCACAAATTAGACTACGTTACGCGTTCATCTCTACGGATTTTAGATCACACTCGTGTCACCGTACTGACTTGAATAATACAACCGATCAAAGCGGGTACTATTTGTCGCTGCCTCCCACCAGACATGAACCGATCAAAGCGGGTACCTACACGGCTTGAACTGCTTCGGTCACGTGATATATACGCAAACTAGCACGTGACAAAATATTGCGAAATTTTTTAATCACCTTGACATTTTTTAATTCCTCTTCACACTCGCAAACGATTTATTAGATAAGGAAGCACATAAAATCTGATTTATTCTTATCTATTTATACCGTTTAAAATTTAAGTCACTTAATGTGGTTATCAGGGATTGTGAAAGCTTAATGCCATTTATAAGTCATTGCTTTTGCTTTTATTTTAGATTTGGACTCTACCCAGAAATGCATAGCCAAATTATTGTTTGTCCAGTCGGCTGGGGCTGTAAAATACACCGACTTCACCCCTGCAGAAGGGCAAGACCCTCCCAATGAGTATCCTGGATATGACACTAAATAATCTGTTGGTGATGTTCCAGTAATGCTGGAAACTTTGGGGAATGCAGAGTACCCCTTCATTGCCATTGTTCCCAGGTCCACTCTGGCCCGGAGTGGTAACACCTGATATGTGTCCTATCTATGGGTTAAATAGAACTAAACCATGGTTTCTTGAATTTACTGTTTTTTTGCATTTAAACTACGTATCTATGTTTAACTGAATTGCTATAAATAGAACTGTTTTGACATCTAAACAATGTACTTATGCTAAACGGAATTATCTGAAATAAAACATTTTGACATTAACACTGTGCATTGCCCAGTTGGTTGGGGCTGTAGTATACACCGACTGCACCTCCGCAGAAGGGTAAGACCCCCTCCCCCAACGAGTGTCATGGATATGACACTAAACGCTCTGATGGTGAGGTTCCAGTAATGCAGGAACTTGAGGAATGCAGAGTACCCCTTCATTGCCATTGTTCCAGGTCCACTCTGACCCGGAGTGGTAGCAACTTGTAGGGACCTATTTAAGGGTTATATAGAAATAAACTGCATACTTATGCTAAACTGATTTGTTTAAATTAGAAATGTTTGACTAAACTTAATAGCTTGAAATAGAATTGTTTTTGACAATTGAACTGTACTTAAATTCAAACTGCGTGCTTATGCTAAACTGAATTGTTTGAAATGGAACCATTTTTGACATTGAAATTGTACTTACACTAAACCGAATTTTTTAATATAGAATTGTTTTGACATTTAACTGTGTTTAAACTAAATCAGTACTTATAATAAACTGAATTAGCTGAATTAGAACTGTTTGAATAGACTGAATAACTTGAAATAAAAATGTTTTTGAGAATTAAACTGTGTACTTATGCTAAACTGAATTGTTTAAAACAGAACTGATTATTTGTATAAAAATGGATTTGGCGTTAAATAACCTTCAAAGGTTGATATGCCATAAAACCCAACTAAACAATCAACCAACCAAATTATTACTGCGTTAATTGGGTAAGTCTTAATTAGGAAAAAAATCGACAGTTCTTTCGTTGGCTTGTAGAGGCTCTATTTCAAAAGAATCAGGGAAAAAAAGATTATATACTGGGTATAACATAATCTTCCAGAAAGTATAATTTCACACTTACATAGAAATTTACTAAGCTTTGCTTAGTCTGCCAAAATCGCCCTTAGATTGAGGTACTTACTCACATTAGCTGTTTCGTAGACATTTGAAGTGAACATTGTAAACTTGTCAAAAATATGGTAAACCATTTAATGGACATATATTTACGGGCCAGGACTTCAACAGGAATTTGTGACCTCTAAATAGCCCAATGTTTGAAAGAATTCGAGATTTATTTTGACCTTTGACACACACTCAAATGTGCCAAAAAGCAGTAGAGTATCAATGCCACATTGCAAAATCAAAATTAATGAAATGAGTACACACGGTTAATGAAATGAGTACACAATGGAATGAGTACACACAATTTGTACACACCTTTGGTGACACAATATTTGCAATTTCGAGAAAATTTTGATTGTGGATGTTTTCCGAATAACCAAGGTAGAATTAAATGAAATCACTTTAAAGAGATCGCATGTCGGTCCTTGTTTTAGAATGTAATGTTCTTCTCATGAATTGGGCTCAATGGTAGCCGATTGTTTATATGTAAAAATATTTTAGTAAAAAACTCCTTCGCTAACGCTGCTAACGACGATAGTTCTGGGGTAAGATATCCGACTTACGTAAAGTCAACCGGGCTTTGATTTCAGCTTGAAGTATCTCGCGTCTAGCCACACTGAAGTGTTGTGATACAAAGAAGTAGTCTGTCTGTTGATAAGTATACATACATAGGAATATTTTACCCAAGCATGTGCATGATATAAGAAGTATATTACAATAGTTTTTACACTCAAAATAGGCATATTTGTGGGATGTCACCTTATATTAAATAAATAAATTCTTAAACTTTTCATTCCCTGACCAAAAAACATTTTGGACATTTCCGGAAACTATCGGGGTATTTTATCTTAAATTAGCCAATACCTAAGCTAGGAAGCCATTTTAAATATTGAACCATAATTTCAATAATAAATTTGCTAGCACATATTTCGCCATTCGATAAAACTGTCGACTTTAAAAACACCATAACTTTAAATAAATTGGTTGAAAGAAAATGTAAAAAACCGTGTATTTGCCCCCAAATTGCATATTCCTACGCATGAGCAGGATGCGTCTCAAGGTCAATTTTTAAGCTGAGCTTTACTGGTGAGAATTGATAATTTTCCTTCTCCGAGATTGGTTGCCATACTAAGTTTAAAGAACCCAGTTTACCTTACTACTAACTCTTAGCTGGAGGGAGAATAGTTGGGTTCATGCCTTTCCCAAGGGTAATACCGCTATGCGAAATGCAAACAGCCTTGTCAAGGTTTGAACCCGGGTTACCGAGTCTATTTCCTACGACGATTGCATAACACCGCATCTCTCTCTCTCTCTCTATATATATATATATATATATATATAGAATGAAAATCATTTCATTGCAAAATAGATAGGAATTAGGAAAAGTGGTGAATATTGATATGCTCAACGTTTAAAAGGCTTTTCAAACAATTACGATATTGTGCATATTTACCCAACTCCTCCCCATGGGAGAGGAGAATATGACTCAAGGTACATTTTCCTATGGAGTAGCGCTGGTTTTAAATGAAGAGTTTTCCTTTTCCTGGACTGCTTTGTTCATCACGGCTAAAGAGCCCTTTCTGCCCAACTATCTACGCAGAGCTGTGTGAAGAACATATGGACTCTTGCCTTTCCCTTGAGCATTAGCGCGAAAGGGAAATTGAAACTGCTTCGTCCTTTGATGTGAACATGGGACACCGTATTTATTTCCAAAGAAAATAACCTTCACCCCCACACAACCTACGACAATGAGGTCAATGATATTTCTTCAATATATCCATTTACACAAACAAACCAGAAACAAAACGAAACTGACTACGAAAGAGATTTAATTATGGTCAGTCAAAGGCAGTTATTTCGTACCCTTAAATCTAGAAAAAACGATTATCATCCAACTAAGCCTCAACTGAAAGAACCTACACTGTCCGAGGGGAATGTTGTAGAATTTGATGATGAATAATATCTAATAATATCCGTTCTGACTCTTTCAATATTCAGTTAGAATAAAGTCTAGCAATCAATTAAAAAAAAAAAAGATATCGATAAGTGTGTGCTTACAGGCAATTCTATACATACATACATACATGCATACATACATACATACACTCACGCATACAAAGTAATTGCCACTTCTTTATAGAAGAAAGCTATCTTCTCAACCCCTCACAAAGCACCAGTGGAAACGCACGTGACTCCTCAGGTCATGTTCCCTCTCGCAATAAGTGATAAAACCAAAGGACTGTTTTTGGCGTCGACATTAATCCTGATCACTCTCATGAATTTTCAGACCTTCTTCAGATCCACTTACTTTGACGCAAATATGACATGAATTACCTGTACGTTGCTGCGGAAGGACTTGCATAAAATCAGCCAGTGATTATTTGCTGTCATGAGACCTCATATGAATTGCAAGTCTCGATTTGGATAAGGACTCTATCACAGATATTACTAACATGGTCATGCTGTTCAGGACTGTGGTCAAGTCCTGTTTATGATGTACTCGTTTCAACATGGAATGTTTGATTCTACGTACTCCAAATCCGTTAAAACCATCGCATTTTTTTTTAAACTAATCGATTTTCCGTCATCTTCTCCCAGTCTTCAACATCCACCCTAAGGCCCTTCGGATATTTCTTATGACATCTTTAAAACTTTCTAAAGGATTATCTCTCGGAAGTTTACCACGTTGTATCTCTATATAAAACAGCTGCTTAGTTACTCTAACATTTCCACATAAGGTGCCCAGACCAACGGATCTGATTGTTGATGAGTAGCATCTTAGTACTGGATGTATCACCTCACTGATGAGCAATGTTGACTGGTGCTAGAGACTGCTCTTTGATGTTTCCGATCTTACAAAGAAGTTTGAAGGGCACATAAAACGCATGATTCCAAGATACTAAGCTTAGTATTGATGATGTGGCTTCTGTCCGACAACACACGATTTTTAAACACTTAAAAGGCTTTGCGAGGTTTTGTAATCATTACTCATACATACAACATACGTATATGCTCTTTCTTTTTCTCTATTCATTAATCTTGTTTTCTTTTTCTCACTTTTTTTCATTCAGAACTAATTCTTGTTGTACTGAGAGTGTAAAAAAGTATGCTGCCCTCTTTTGGACGAAATATGTTTAAACTATTTTAAAATCTGAGAACTATTTGAATGCTCAATATTTAAGGACAGCTTTCTATTTGGATGGGCAGACTTTGGGTTCTTTGGGAATTTATCACTCAAGCATAATAGTGTCTTAGGTATGTAGGGTACTCCTTCTTTACAATTACTCCCAGTTCCGTTCAGACTCGGATTAATCATATTTACCAAGCCCTCCGCTCGGGCAGGATATGACACAAGGCCAATTTTTAAGCGAACTTTAACAGGTTTGAATTCAGAGTTTTCCTTCTCCTAGACTAGTTGCCTCACCCAGGCTGAAGAACATAGTCTGTCCTACTATTTACCCATAGAATAATTGGATTCATACCTTAGTGCTATGTGAAATGCTATTAATCTCGTCCAGGATTTGAACTCGTGTCACCGTGTCCATTTCCTACGACGATAACCATTACACCACGGGCACCTCGGATTAATAGAGGCCCAGTCGGTTGGGGCTGCAGAATTCACCGACCACATCTTTGCAGAGGGGTAAAACTCCCCTAACTGGTATCCTGGATATGACACTAAACAATCTGATGGTGATTCTCCAGTAATTCTGGAACCTTGCAGAAAGCCGAGTACCCCTTTATTCTCATCGCTTCCAGGTCCACTCAGGTCGGAATGGGTGCAGCTGATAGAGTTTTACCTATGAGTCAAAAAGAAATAAATTATGTTCCTGCTAAACTCGATTGTTTGAAATAGAACTATTTTGATTTTTAAACTGCGTACTTATGCTTAAATGAATTATTTGAAAGAGAAATGCTTATATGTATAAAAATGGTTTTGGCATTAAATAACCTACAATGGTTGATATGCCATAAAGCCAAGTCAAACCAAAACGGATTGATAGTAACTGTTAGGTTCCTATCAAAAGATCAAGTAAAACTGATATTTTTTAACTAGTGATTATTCTAATGTTAAATAGAATTATCAGCGTTGAAAAGCAATATTTGAAACCATTTAACTGTGTGCAAACAATGAATTGTAATACTTGAAACCATTTAAATGTGTGTAAATATAAATATTAGTGTTAAAATTATTAGTGTGAGTAAAATTTATTCCTTAACAATGTGTAAACAAATAATTGATATATATATACATATATATATATATATATATATATGAATAGAATTATTAATGTTAAATAGAAATGCTGGAAACCATTTAACTGTGTGTAAATAAACGAGCTCTGTTTGATTTAAAAATCAAGTCATCTGCAAAATATTCGCTTACAAATCACACACACACACACACACACACACACACACGTATATATATATATATATATATATATATATATAATCTGGCTTTAAACAACCCACCAGGGTTTGTAGGCCATAAATTACAAAAAACCAAACCAAACCAAACCAAACCAAAAATCAAACCAAAAATCAAACATGATATTGTCGATTTTTTAGGAAATATAGATCGTAGAATTTGGATATAAAGTTCATCGCTCTCATATTTATAATAGTGATAATCAAAGTGATATAGATGATGCAACTATAAGGAACGGATTCTCAAATGAAAGTAGCGAGTGACGTGGTCGTTTTAACTGCTAAATATTGTTTTCTCTGTAAACGGCTTTGACATGTAATTAATACCATAGTATAAAAGTTAACATCGCGTAAATTCTTCTTTTCTATCAGGGGTATCAAACTCAGAGACTCAAAAGGGCCATTACATCATAAGATAGAGGCACAGAAAGCCAAAAATGAGATGAGATGGAGGCGATCTCCACAATTCATAATGGTAATCTGCAATACAGCTGATAAGCTGCTATTTGGTTTCCCCAAAACGAAAACGCAAATGATAGGTGAGATATGTGAATTAGTTCTAAATGTTGGGGTAGGGACAAATTTTCTGTTTTCACTTATGGTATATTCCTTTTTTCTCTTTGGATAGATTTTTTCTCTGATTCTATTTCATGGGTAAATTGCAATAAATTGAACAATGTTTATTATTAAAACCGATAAAAAAGACAAAAATTAATTGAATCACATACAATTTCTGTTTATTTAACAGGTATTTTCTTTGATTTTCCTATTTGTGTATGTTGTCAGTCACCTCAGGTACACCTTCCCCATGCCAATACGAGTTAACAAATCTATTTCTTCTCGCGTAATGAAACAAAACTAATTTCCTTGTATTTTGTTGTGTGTGCTTGTTGTCTGTAATCAAAGTTACACCTTCCTTGCCAATATGAGTCGTCAAATATGTCCATTCTCACATTATGTAAGAAACCAAAAAAATCATCATGTTTTATAGTGTTAGTTAATTTTTTTAGTCTCAGTTACCTCTCCACTATAATAGGTCATTAAAACAAGCTGATTGAGATTTCACTAATGTTCATATTAAGAATATTTTAGCGTATACAAGATTGGATGATTTCTACTTTTCAGCTTTTGATCTTGAAGTCTTCTTGATAAAACCTTGGCAAGAAGAAAGGCAACCAACTTCAAAAGTTCAGGAATGAAAAATTCCCTCTATCCTGATTATACGTTGTTCACGCAACTCGTACGGACTTCGTTATACACAAACAAGAGGAACAACCATAGTGAATTACCTGTCAATCACTCAACACTGTTAAAAAGATTTTCTCCCAGAACGTGGAGATTTAACACTTATTAAATACGTTTTCAACTCAAATAACATGAAAGACCTATTTAAAATAACGACATAGATGCTATTTCGTCCTTCTTGGGGGAAATAGAATTACACTAAAAATAATGTACATTCGTAGGATCCTTTCCACACAGAGTAATTACTGAAAAAACTATTCAAGAAGATTTTAACATATCATTAAAACAAAATACTAAAAAAAAACCCAAATAGACTCTTAAGCAACTGAATAAAATTTTCAATATAAACGTACAATGTACACATTTCTCAAACCTCTTTGCATAAACTAACCCCAGACAGGTTAAAATGCCGTTTAAATCTATCAACAATCAATCAGTGTTTGATCTTGAATTGAAAGTCGCTGAAAAAAAGTATATTCTATCTTTCTCCGGGAGAAAATATGGACAAGAGTGATTGGTTGGTTGGTTGGTTGGTTGGTTGGATTTTTATGGCACATCACCCATTGTAGGCTATTTAATACCAAATCCTGTTCATTCATATAGATTGAATATATATCATTTGTAAATATATTTTTGTGATTACATTTTAAAACAACCCTGCGCTATTTTTTTTGCACACAGTTAAATGGTTTCAAGTATTGCTATATAAATGTCAAAATTCAACACCAGTCATTTCTTTGAACACAGTTTGTAGGTAACTTCATTTTTAAAAGAGTTAGAAGAAATCTTTCTGCAAACTAGTACTGCAATTTTTTCTACATAGTTAAATGATTTCAATTATTGCTATCAAACACCAATAATTCTAGTCTATATTAATTATTTGTTTGCACTCAATGAAGTGGTTACAAGTATTGCTATTTAACACTAATTATTCTATTGAACCTTATTCATTCATTTGCACTCAGTCAAATCGTTTTAAGTATTGCTATCTAATACCAATAATTCAATTTAGGTACACAGTTAAAGAGTTTCAAGTATTTTTATTTAACACTTATAATTCTTCTCAACATTATTCGTTCATTTGCACACAGTTACGTAATTCAAAGTATTGCAATGTATCACTAACAATTCAATTAAACACCAGTCATTTATTTACGCAGTTAAATGATCAAACAGTTCTATTTCAAACAATTCAATTTTGATTAAGTCATTTGTTTTCATTCAGTTTTAATGTTAAACTCTTCTATATGACCCATAGATAGAACCTTATCAGTTGCAACTGCTCCGGACCAGAGTGGGCCAGGGAACAATGGTAATAAGGGTACTCTGCATTTCCCAAAGCTACAGCATTACTGGAGCCTCACCATCAGATTATTTAGTGTCATATGTAGGACACTCGTTGAAGTGGGGAGGTCTTACCCCTCCGCAGAGATGAAGTCGGTGTATTCTACAGCCCAGCCCAACTGAGGTAAGATCAAGATTGAGTGAAAAATTACCAAGTTTTTGGAAAATAATAGCCACAAAAATTATGCTTCCAGTTGCCATAAAAAAGTAGTTTGCGGGCTGCGTATTTAAGACCCCCTGCCCTAACCTTGTATCCATTTTTCACACTTAAATTCCCCGAAAATTTATTTCTCTATTTGGCCTTTTACTTCTCGAGGACACACGCTCAACCTTTTCCTTATCTATTCTTTATACTAAGACCTATTCCCGAGCCTGTTCAAAAATTCCCCAATGTCCAATTTTTCAGACTTTCTTTCTCACCCGTATACAATTACAATCAAAGCTTTTAAGAGACGCCAACAACTCATTCCCTTCACAAACCCTTGTCACGCCATAACACAACTCCCTTCCCATTCCCGTTAATCCAGTTTTGTGCACCAGGTGCAATATTTCAGCAGGAATAAAGGATTGTTGCAGCAAATGTGTGACGGCATTTGTACGGAGAAATTCAACAAACGTAGTCTCAATTTATTTTGATGATTGCAAAATTGAACAGAAACTCCTGGCGCCTCTGGTCATTGTAAAAGGAAAGCAACAGTATGAAAACTCGCCGGCGCCAGCTTTCTTTGCTGATCGACGCCTTCCGCCAATCTAGACACGCTTCGTTGTTTTGTCTCGGATTACGAAGCTATTGTTAATAGTGAATGGTTTTATTTACTTTGTTGGTGTCACCATAGTGATTTTACTACACTTGGTGCTTTTGTTATTAGTGGTAAAGCTAGTGTTACTTACGCTGAAAGCTCACAGATTTTGTTCGAATGTTAAACTGACTATAAAAGTGTTAATGTTCACACCTTAAGATTTTTTTTATTGTGTTACGCATAATATTAACTCGTTTTTTATGAGTGCGTATCACAGGGCCAGGGATCGAAGTTCTACGGGTTTGATTTTTTTTGCGTGCTTCTTGATTTTATCTTGGCTTTCAAGACAATGTGTGGTTAACCTCTGAGGTTATTTGACGTCACTGGAGGTCATAATATTCTTATTTTTAACCGATATATATATGTATATATCAGCTAGGCTGTAGAATACACCGAATGCAACTCTGCGAGGAGTAAAATCACACCCCACGAAAATCCTGGGTATGACAGTAAATTGCATCTAATGGCGAGGCTCCAATATTTGAGCTTTGGGGAATGTAGAGTACCCCTGCATTGCCATTATTATCTGGTTCACACCGACTCGGATTCGTACTTTCTGTTAGGATCTCGTGTATGGGTCAAATAGAACTGTTCAATCATTTAGAAATGCGTATTATTATTTGTTTGAAACCACACTGTGTTTGCAAATTATTCCTATTGCATAGGAATACTTGATAAATAGATTTACTCATGTTAAATAGCAATACATGACACCTTTTAACTTTGTGCAAACAAATGGATTCTAATAACTAATTTGAAAATAGTTGACAACAAACGGTTTACTTATAAATTATACACACACACACACACACACACACACACACACACACACACACACACACATATATATATATATATATATACTGAACAATTCCTGAAGGCAGAACCCCAAAAGCAGCAGCTGTACGGCCACTTACTACCCATCACAAAAACTATCCAAGTAAGACGAACCAAACTTGCGGGATACCGCTGGAGAAGTAAGGACGAATTAATAAGTGATATACTTCTGTGGACTCCCTCACATGGACGAGCAAAAGCAGGAAGACCAAAGGCAGGACGACCAGCCAGAACCTACTTACAACAGCTCTGTGCTGATACAGGATGTAGCCTTGAAGACCTACTAGAAGCGAGGGACGATAGAGACGGGTGGCAGGAGAGGGTCAGGAGATCCATGCTGATAGCACGACATGATGATGATGATTATGATGATATATATGTGTAGTTCTCCTTTCCTTCTATATACGTATTCCATCGGTTTTGCAGTTCTTGAATTGCATAGGTGGAAAAACATCAGATATGACGTCATTATACAAACTTTTCAGCCAGTGAACTTTTCAACACACTTTCGAATTTCTGATTTTTGGAGTCTTGGTTAGCTGTTATCTTGGACTGGATTTGAACCATGTTTTCTCATTGTTCATACTTTTAACAAAAAGTATGGACTACTACTACTACCACTACTACTACTACTACTACTACTACTACTAATAATAATAATATCAGTCGACTGGTTATGGAAACGCCGATTTTCCAAACCGTATTCTACAAACTGCTCTTGTAACAGACAATTACCGAACACTGTTTCATCTTTAAAGGGATTGAAGTTGTTGACTGGGGGTCAACTACGTTGAGATACCACTGTTTGAAACCTCTTAATCAAGTGCAGACTAATAAGCTCTAACTTGTTTGAAAATAAACTTACCCACAAACAATTCACTTACAAATCATATATATATATATATATATATATATATATATACAGGATTTGGCATTAAATAACCTACAATGCCATTAAAACCCCAACCAACCAACAAGCAACCAACCACTGAAGTATCTGCGCCTGTAGAAATACATCCATAAGAAGTTCACGAATTTTAAATATGAGTAGAATTATGATTTAAATCTTTGTTTCTATGTCTATGATAAAATTTGCATTAATAACAACACATATAACAAGAATAAACAAAATGTAACCTGACAATGACGGCGACGACGACAACAACCACTCTAAATGGAAAAATGGAAGATTCGGTATCTCTCATATGTACGTAAATATATTCATCTTATTTTTGAGAAACATTTAACTTTTAAGTGGATCGTTTGCAAGTGAGTAAAAATTAATGACCCACTCGCAGCCGAAAATACTAATAAAAGCTATCAAGACCAAATTCACCCATTGAATATAAAAAATAAGTTCGGGAATGAATGATAAAATATATTTAATGATTTTTTTTTTCTTTTGTTGATAAGCGATTTTTAAAGTAAGATATGCTAATTAGATAACTCAAACAAAATATCTGTTTTTGTCACTTTATCTAGCAGGCAACTAAGAGAAAAGCGCAGATTACAAATGTTCTGATGATGATAATTGTGAAGAAGTAGAAGCAGATGATGAAAAGAGATTGCCTTCAGTGTATGGCGTTCCTCACTGAGCGGCACCTAACTCTCGTCTCAAATCACAGGGGTCAGATTTATTGTTTGATACCTGAGGTGGCTCCAAGTAGAGGAACACCGATGGAAACCAAGCATTTTTGGCACCACTCTTGACCGTGCATTCGGGAGTGGGTAGGCAACTACCTAAAAATGTCATCTTGTCTCTCATCCTGCTCGTAACAAAGGTTTAAGGTAAATACTGAGGTTATTGATTTGCCAATAATCTTTTATGTAGAACTCAGACAGCAGCTATATATATTTATATATATATACGCACATACGTACCTCTTTATCATTTGTCTAGACTACGTACTTAGAACATCGATTGACAAAATCAAAGAGAATGGCTTCGAACTGACGAAGAAAAGAAGCAGAAGATACCCCGCAACAACAATTACCGACGCCGACTACGCCGATGACATAGCGATACTGGCAAATACACCTGACCAAGCCGAAACTCTTCTGCATAGTTTGGAACGAGCAGCAGCAAGCATAGGCCTCTATGTTAATGCACACAAAACGGAATATATGTGCTATAACTAAACGGGGGACATCTCTACTCTAGAAGGAACCCCACTTAAACTAGTAGACAAATTCACGTACCTAGGAAGCAGCGTCGAATCAACCGAAAAGGACATCGAAACGAGGCTAACGAAAGCATGGACAGCTATCAATAGGCTATCAATTATATGGAAATCAGACCTAACCGATAAAATGAAACGCAGCTTCTTCCAGGCAGCGGTCACATCGATACTGCTATATGGATGCACTACATGGACGCTAACAAAACGGCTGGAGAAGAAACTGGATGGCAATTACACAAGAATGCTGCGTGCAATCCTGAACAAGTCCTGGCAGCAGCACCCCACAAGACACCAACTGTACGGCCACCTGCCCCCTATCACGAAAACTATTCAAGTTAGACGAACCAGACATGCAGGACACTGCTGGAGAAGCAGAGATGAACTCATAAGAGATGTACTCTTATGGATCCCCACACATGGCCGCGCAAAAGCAGGACGACCAGCTCGAACGTACATTCAGCAGCTATGTGAGGATACAGGCTGTTGTCCTGAAGACCTACCTAGGGCGATGAACGATAGGGAGGAGTGGCGAGAGAGGGTCAGGGATATCCGTGCTACCAGCGCGATATGATGATGATGATGATATTGCATATATATATATATATATATATTGCGTATATATATATATATATATATATATAAACAAAACATTTGCACTGCGAACTCTTATACATACACAAATATTCGGTTGTCCAAATTTATTATTTTATCTTTGTCATCAGATGGCAAAATGAGAGTTTAGTTTTAATGTTCTCAGAAACATATTATTATTTTCTTTTTTTTTACATTCACAACTATCATATAAGATTGTATTTAAAACCACTCTGATAAAATTAAAATGTTCACATCTATTCGTATTAAGGAGTGGTATCTTTTACGCTATGTTTTTTTTTTCTTTTTAATCTAGAAATAGCAAAGGTGTGACCCAAATCACTTTAAAATAGGAGGAACCAATGAATGCAACTCATCCGAACTTCCAGAAAATCTGACTGAGAAGAGGAATAAACAGGCTACATTTCGCCGATGTGAGTTTGACTGAAGGGATGAGAAGAGATTCTCACCATGTAAATGAATAAATAGAATAAATAAATACATTGATAAAACACCAAAGTATTCACGCTTCCTAACACACACACACACACACACACATACCCAGACACACGCGTGCACACATGTGCATACACAGAAGGATACATGCACAAGCACACACACACACACACACACACGCAAACACATTAAAAAACAGAGACCATAGCATAGTCGGCTGGGGCTGTAGAATACACCGATTACATATCTATACACCGTCAACGAATGTCCTGAAATGACATTACGTTGTATAGTCATGGTTAAGAAAGAAACCACAAAAATTCGTGATAAGAATACATGCATCTTTTTATTCTTCCTTGGAGTCAAAGTTTCTGTTGGCATGTGGGAGGTAGAGACAGGGAGGCAAAGATAGACTGCTATATTTTCTTCTCTTGACCATACCACGCTGTGTTTTTTTTAAGCCCCACTTAGCACATCTGCTTAGTGACCGAGGGGTACTCAATCGGAAGCTTGCTATGGGTCGCTGCCCCAGGGGGGCACCGAGCCACTCGCTGGCTCTCCCGTGGTTGACTGAAGATTGAGACTCAGACTAGCCGTATCTCACGTGGGCATCTGTATATATTCGTAACACCCAAACATTTCCGTTCAACCACTTGACTGTTTCTGTTTATATTCACAGTTATGTCTTGTGTAGAGAATCTCTGACTGACGGATCGATCAAGGGTCAATATACAACAATTAAACAATCTGATTGTGAAGCTCCTGTAATGCTTGAGCACCCATTCATTGCAATCGCTCATAGGTCCACTCTAGCCCGGAATAGTAGTAGCTGACAGAGTCCTATCTATGGGTCAAATTGAACAGTTTGACATTTAAACTGAGTGCAAACAAATGACTTCTGCTTAATTGAATTGTAAGAAATAGAACTGTTTGATGATTTAACTGTGTGTAAACAAATGAATTATGTTTAATTGAATTGTTTATTATACAGAACGATACTTCGACCCATTTTAACTTTTTTAACTAATGCTAAATTGAATTGCAAAAATTAGAACTGTTTTATCATTTAACAGTGAGTATCTACAAAATAATTTTACAAACTATATACTTAATATATTTGCAAATAACTAAAAATGGTTGATGTGCCATGAAACCAAATCACACACACACACACACACACACACACACACACACACACACACACACACACACACACACACACACACACAAAAGGAAACCAAAGATTTCCCTTATCTTAAAGATAATCAAACATTGCTTTTCTTTTGCAGAAAAAGTTGTTTGTATATAACCAGCCCTTTCGCCACAGAGTTTTCCTTTTTCTAGACTGGTTGCCAAAGCAAAGCTAAAGAACCCAATCTGCCTGACTAAGTACTCATAGCTGGTTCGAGGAGAACCGATGGATTCTTTCCTTTTCCATCGGCATAAACACAAACAGCTTCATTTAGGATCCCACAGGGCTTAGAATATGCAGAATGTATCCTCTACAAAAAGGTAGGACCTTGACAAAAAGGGAATGTACTGAGTTTGACACTAAAATGCATATGAAGATAGAGCTCCAATTTCGAAGTTCTGGAAATCTGGGTAATATATAGTACCTCTTCACTGTCATTACTGCCAGGTCTACTTTGACCTTGAGTGTTAGAATCTGATAGCGACATATCCATGAGTAAATTAGATATGTTTAAAGATTATTCGTACGTTCTTATTCAAATTTGTCTTTTGTTGTTTCTAAAAATAATTTTCTACAGCTTATCGAATACAAATAAACTTTAAACATATCTAATTTATTCATAGATAGGACCCTATCAGGGGCTACCTCTACGAGTCAGAGTGGACCTGGGAGCAATAACAATGAAGGGCTACTCCATATTCCCTAAATTCCAGGACAATAGCATCACCATCAGATTGTTTAGTATCCTATCTTGGACTCTTGTTGGTTTAGGGGTCTTAACCCTGTGCAGCTTTGCAGTCAGTGTGTTCTACAGCCCCAGTCAAATGGGCTTGATTCAGTCAATGCAAAAGCAGCGAATGAAATAAGTTTTCTGTGTGGACATTTCTATCTCTTTGGATTAATTTTTTTTTTTCTCTCTTCTTTTGCCCGCTCCATTTTTTTTAGTATCACTTAAATTGTTTGCTTGGCACAAATATGATTCATTGATGATTTGACATGAACACTTTTTCGTTCTTTATTACAATGATGTATTATCGTAGTTAGAGTTTAAACGTTTATTGCATTCGATTTGTCCCCTTTGGATGTCTATCCTGGATATAACATCAAACTATCTGATGACGAAGCTTCAGCTTTGAACAGCTCAGTCAGTTGGGGCTATAGAATACACAGACTGTATCACTACTTGGGTAAGACTCTCCCAACGAGTTTCCTGGATATGACACTAAACAATGTGACGGTGAGTCTCCGGTAATGCTAGAGCTTTGGGGAATATGGAGTATCCCTTAATTGCCATCTCTCCAAGGTCCACTACGGCCAGTAATGGTAGATTCTTATCTATGGGAACAATAGAACTAACCTTTGTACTTATACTAAGCTGGGTTGTTTATATGTATAAAAATGGATTTGACATTAAATCCAATGGTTGATATAACCATAAAACCAAACAAAATCAAATGATTAATAGTAAATAGAATTATTCGTATCGGATAAAAATTCAACTGTGTGAAAGAATGAGGTCATTTAAAGTGTTATAAAAAATCACACACACACACACACACACACACACATATATAATTAAATAACTTACAATGGTTGACATGCCATAAAAACCAATCAACCAAAACAAACTAAAACATGCTTTCACGGAATGCATTGAGGTGGCCTTTAAAAGATAAATATTTTATGCAAGATCTGTTTAAAAAGGCTTTAGTAGACGTTTTAATATCCTTCTTAAAATAGGTGGGGCGATACGAACAAATTTAAATTTGGCAATTCTGAAAAATTTTGAATTAAATGAAACGCAACGAAATATCTGTCACGAATGAGTATCGAAGAATCTTAAAAGCTTAAGACAAAAACCTTATCAAAATGAATTGATTAGACATTAAATGGCCCGAAAAGGGTTGACATGCCGTAAAACAAAACAACTAATCAACCAAATCCTGCATTGGAGATTTGAAGAATGCGGAGTACTCCTTCATTATCATTGCTCCCAGGTTCCCTTTTGTCAGAGTGGTAGCACCAGATAGGGTCCTATCAAGGCATTTTTACCCAACCCCTCCGCTCGGGCTGGATATTTTTAAGCGGAGTTTAACAGGTTTGAATTCAGAGTTTTCCTTCTCCTAGACTAGTTGCCTCACCAAGGCTGAAGAACCCAAACTGTCCTACTATTTACCCATAGCTGGAGGGAGAATAATTGGATTCATACCTTTCCCAAGGGTATTAGTGTTATGTGAAATGCAATTAGCCTGGTCCAGGGTAGGGTTCAATCAATGGGTCAAATAGAACAAACTGTATGGAAACAAATGACTGGTGTTAAAAATTGTGACTGTTATATATAGCAATACATGAAACCATTTAACTGTGTGCAAACAAAACTCTGGTTCGTTTTAGAATATCATCTACAAAATCTGTTCACAAATCATATATATATTTAATATATATGTATAAAAAGGACGTAATAACAAACATAAAAAAGACCTATAAAATCTGAATAAGACCTTGTCGTTGGTGCTTAGAATATCCCGTCCATATCATCAGCATAAAAGTAAAAACTCCGCAAAAGGTGTGTCATGAGCCTCACCATCAGATACTGTAAACTGTATCTGATAATGAGGCTCCAGTTCTGGAACTATAGGGACTGAAGATTAACCAATCGTTACTATTATTCCTTGCTTCACTCTGACCGAGAATGGTAGAACCTGTAAGATTCCATATATGGGTGAAAGAGAATTGTTGAAAAATCGCTCATACAAGACCGTGTAGAAAACAAAACAAAACAAAAAAAAAAAAACACATCTAAGAAACAACAACACAAATATGATTCATTGAAAACTAGTCATAAATTAACCCTTGACTGTTTAATATGCCATTTAAGATAATTTTTCGGTCTAAGATTCGAGATTGATTGTATTAGCTCGGAATACTTAAAATCTTATTACAATGGTTGATATGTCATAAAACCCAACCAAAATAAACAAAATGTCGAGGAGGCCAACATAAAGCAGCAAGAACTGTTCCTCTGTGACAGACCAAGAGTAAAATTCTCCATTACATGTTTTACTTTGCATGGTCTGCAAAACAATGGGGTCTGCTCATGAAAGAAACTGGATTTGTAGAATTATATATATGCAGGATACAAATATATTGGAATATCTATCTATCTCTACATATATATATAGTCATCCACAGATAGGTCTGTTTCGTTCTATCAGAACTCATCAGTGTGGCTAGACAGTTGCTACCCATAGCTGGGATCGAAACCCGGTTTGACTCAAACGCCAAGTAGAAGCTTCTAACCATTCAGCCACGAGCAGCTATTAGATGCGAAGTAAATTTTAAACAGTTATGAATCACAATTACTATTGTTTACATACATCCGTTCAACGGCTGCCGAGACCTCAATTCAAATACGAAGAGGCTTGCAATAAAAGCTAATGGCAACACGATTACTTCTTCGCTAGAGAACTCAACCCTATGGGGGTTGGGGAGTATATATCTCTATAGTCATCCATATGTATATGTGTGTGTGTGTGTGTGTGTGGTTAGGCAGCAGTCTTTCAAAACACTTATCAGGAAACGTGAAAGGATCTTAATAAAAGTATATTGACAAAATGTGTCTTTATTATTTAATCAAACATTATATATATATATATATATATATATATATAGTTACATTTGTGTGTGTACTTATATATGCTATGTATATCACTAAACACGTACGTATAGATATATGTACACATTTCGTGCTTGTACACGCATGAATCCATGTCTTCTCTCCACCTAGATACGGGTAAATAATCGGGCAGAGTTGATTCATTAACCTTGGTTAGGCAAACAGTCTAGGAAAAAGAAAACTCTTAACTGAAACCAGATTTACTCCACTTAAAGAACTGACCTTGGTTCACATGGTGCTCGTAGGTGAGTTTTTGGAAATATATGCACACACACACACACACACATATACACATATATATATATATAAATATGAGTCAACCGGGTTTCGATCCCAGCTTCGGGAATCTAGCCTGTCTAGCCACACTGATGAGTTCTGATAGAATGAAACAGATCTGTCTGTGGACGACAATATATATATATATATATATATATATATATATATATATATATATATATATATATACTCCCCTATCTCTGAGCTCTCTAGCGAATGAAGCAATTGTGTTGCCATTAGCGTATATGCAAGGCTCTTCATATGAATCAAGCTCTGGGTAGCCGTTAAGCGGATAAATGTAAACAATAACAATTGTGATTCATAACCACTTACTTCGCTGGCGCTGGCTTCCTCGTGGCTGAGTGGTAGAATCTTGGATTGGCGATCCCAGCTTCGGAAATCTTGCCTGTCTAGCCACACTGATGAGTTCTGATAGAACGAAACATATCTGTCGGTGGATGACAATATATATATATATATATATATATATATATATATATAAAGGCAGGGTATTTTTTGTTTAATGTCAAATTTCGAGGGGAGTTTAATGCTAAAGGCATCTTTGCAGAAGAACACCAGTGATACTATTCAACCCATAGATGGGGAGAATAATGGGGTTTATACTTTTACTCTAGGGTATTGGTTTGAAAGGGAAGATATTAGCGCGACCAGAGTTTGAACTCGCGTACAACGATCTTGCATTCCAGCAGGTTTTATTACGACATTATGAGGACTCCTATATATATATATATATATATATAGAGAGAGAGAGAGAGAGAGAGAGAGACAGACAGACGCAAAGAAGAGGTAAAGACGCAGAGCTGAAAGTGAGAAATGAATAAGATCAAACGAAAGGGAAGCGAAAATCAGTCGAATGCAGTGTGAGAGAATGGGAGAGAAAAAACAAAGCAGGAGAAATAAAATTAGATAAATTAAAGTGCATTAAGTAAGAGATAAAAGACAGGCGATGAGAAATAGTAAGAATGAACATATCAAAATAAACAAAAAAAAAAAAGTGGTGTTGTGGAGGGGGTGGGGAGAATTCAGCTCTCACAACTGACAGAGGGAAAGGAAAAGATGACATTGTAGAAAACATATTTGAAGATTTAAAGAATGCCACGTGAAAGAGAGAGGCCGAGTTAAAGATAATGAAAAACGTCCAAATATTCTTTCATTAAAAAAAACAAAACAAAAAAAAGCATGAAATCTATAAAAACTAAAGGAAAAAAAGTGAAAGAAAATAAAAAAAAATGTAAACAAACAGTAGAGAAAGACGAATAAATTTCGAAAGATAAAAATTACCGTAAGAAGAAGACTGAAAAGTCGATTGATTAATAAACAGAGGACAAAGAAATAAAGAGAAGAGAGTATATGTTGTTAAAAAGACAAGCAATGGAAGATAAGGAGAATTTGAGGGTGGATTAGTAGAACTTGTGATAAAAGAATTAACAAAAAAAAAACAAAAGAAAAAAAAGAAAGAATAACAAACATAAAAAAAACCCCACAAAAACGAAATAAGACCTTGTCGTTGGGGCTTAGAATATGCTGTCCGTATCCTCAGAAGAAAGGTAAGAACTCCTCAAAAGTTGGGGGGGTCATGTTTTTGACAGTAAACTCTATCTGATGGTGAGGCTCCAGTTCTGGAACTATAGTAATTTACAAAGCTCTTTGCTTCGACGTGGCACAAGGCCGAATGAATGGGTCGCCCAATGAAACTCACACTCACTCGTGTAGGTTTGCTAGTCGAGCTTTCTAACCGTTACACCACCAGAGGTGCCCAGATCTGGAACTATAGGGACTGAGGAGTACCCTGTCATTATTAATATTTCTTGGTCCACTCTGACCGAAAGAGGTGGTATCTGTTAGATTCCATATATGGGTAAAAGAGAGCTGTTAAGAAATCACTCGTACAAGTCCGTGTGCAAAACAAAACAAGAAAAAAACAACAACAACAAAGAAACCAGACATATTTGATTCCCTAAAATCTAGGCATAAAATAACCCTAGACAATTTAATATACCATTTAAAATAATCTGCCTGTATAAGATTTGAAATTGATTGTATTGGATAGGAATACTTGATATCTTATTCCAAAGTGTCAAAGAAAAAAAGAAAAGACGCCCTTCAGAAACGACACAAAAAAATGTAAATATGAACACGACTTCCTAACCTCGAGGCATAGAATTAACCTAGACGGGTTGACGTGCCGTTAAAATCAATCAGTTAATCAACCGAATAAAGGTTAGAATAAAAAAAAATGTAAGTTGTTTGTTAAACATAAAGTAGGTGTGATAGAAGAGAAAGTTTAGAGGAAAAGAAAGAAAGAAGGAGAAAGAGGTGAAGTCATAGTGTGAGTGCGTTCACATGAGAAAGAGAAGGGAATAGAAAGAGAAGGAGAAAAGGTGCCAGTGAGAGGGATAGAAAGAGAAGAAAACAGAAAACAATGACATTATTCGTAAGCCACTCTAATGGCAAGCTAGCTGGGAACACGAAGTTTGACACGGACGTTGATTATAATGGTCACCTGAATTGTACTTATAGGAATTCGAATCACAATGCAAAGAATCCTCGGGCAGACACAGTGACTGTTGTTATAAGATGTTTCACCGAATCTTTGTGAAGAATATACTACATTAGAAGATTTTCTTTTATATTGCTTTATATAAGAAAATTCCCTGATACTATGGTATTGTTATGTACAAGAAGATTTTCTGCTACAATGGTATTGTTTTATTTAAGAAAATTTCCTAATACTCTGGTATTGCTTTATATATAGTAATTTACGAAGCTCTTTGCTTCGATGTGGCACAAGGCCGAATGAATGGGGCGCCCAATGAGACTCGAACTCACTCGTGTAGGTTTGCTAGTCTGGCTTGCTTACCGTTACACAACCAAAGGTGCCCGTATTGCTTTATATATAAATAATTTTTTACTATGGTATTGCTTTATATAAGATTGTCTGTTATTATGGTATTGTATTACATAGGAATATTTTCTGTCACTATGGTATTGCTGTATATAAGAAGCTTTTTTTTGTTTCAATGGTATTGCAGTACAAAGAAATATTTTCAAGTTCTATGGTATTGCATTACACAGGAATATCTTTTGTTACTTGGATGTTGTGACTGAGTTTATCAATAAACAACATTGAATCCGGAAAAGGTTAACAATAGTTTTATTAACTTTCCGTACAAGTAAACATAATCAATAGAATCAACAACATTAATGAATATTCTGTACGCAAGACTAATTTTGGAGGTGTTCTCGTGGTGTAATGGTTAAAGCGATGGACTGCGGAATCGTAGTACGCGAGTTCGTACTTTCGGGCAAATACCATTGGGAAAAGTATGAAGCCCCTTATCTTCCCAGCTATGGGTTAAATAGTACCACTACTGTTCTTCTAGGAGAATAGCATGGGCATTAAATAACCTACAAAGGTTGATATGCCATTAAACAAAGAAACCAAACCAAACCAAGACTATTTTATCACCTCTGTGTAACGAGAACGAGCACCTGACACCAAGAGCCACATAATTGAGTGTGAAATATCAAAACCAAGTTTAAAACTAATTTCTTAAAAAAAGATTTATAGACTGATTCTCACATAAGATATGGCATTATATAGGAATATTTTCTGATATTAAGGTAGTGCATTACGTGGAAATATTTTTGTTACTATGGTATTATTTCATATAAGATTTCCTGTTACTATGGTATTGCTTTATATGAGATTCTTTTGTTTGTATAGTTTTACATAACTGCTACATATTGACCTTTGACCAACAGATCAGTTAGGGATTTCAAAACAGGATATGCACCCGTGTAAACAAAGAGGATAGCGGAAATGAATCACGTGAATTGGGAACCGGAAGAAAATGTGTAGGCGTTCAAAAAAATATAATGTAGAGGTTTTTTGATCTGCGAGTCAATTGGTCAGTCAGGAAAGAAGCGGTCAGCAGAGTAGACAAGACGAGTCACCTTGGGTGCCAGCCGGAGGCGGTAGTCCCTGGTTTCAGAAACACAAAGAAGAAAGTTTCTGAAATATGTATCTCAACATGGGCCAAGAAGAAAGTATGTAAATCTGAATGTATGATTTTAAATCTAGCAGTCCCTGACTGACCCTCGAATATGTGTACCACGTGGTGTCAATCGTAGCAGTCCTCTGTCTGTCTCTTTCATACGGCCAGTCAGACCCTTTCTCTGTAATAAAGAAAAGAATCTATATTTTTATATAAAAAAAGGTCGTTGGGCTTGTGCGCTGCTTCAACCTCGATATGCAACATAACAAAGGAATATCTAGTGTAATGATATTGTATTACATATGAAGATTTTCTGTTATTATGTCCTTCTTATCCCCTGTAAATTCAGTTGAATTTTTTTTTCAGGAAATACGTTTTGTGTTCTATTTGAGTGAACAAGCTATTAACTAATCATTTTGGCTGTCATTTCTAATGCAAGAATTATGAAGCACCCAGTAAGAGACTATACCGTCTGCATCATTAACTGTGACTTTCATTCAATTCATCTTTATTCTTTATATTATATGCTACAAATACGAGGGTAAATCAAAGGTTTTGGAATATTTTAGTAACTGCACGAATCAGTACTTGAGATAACAATATTTTCATACAATAACCTGAAAGTGTTTGTTTTCTATGAACGATCAAACAATTCAATATATGTATTATTTACCCATCCATCGGCTCAGATTAAAAGCTGTGTCTTTGCCTCAAGTTAAGAAATATGAGCATAGAGGTTCTTAAATTCTGTGGTACCTTCTGTGAATCTTTGTTTTCTAGGGTGATTCAAAAGTTTTGCAATATTTTAATAACATGAGACATGATTCGTCAGCTCCGGATATTTTTGCTAACGTCGTGAAAGTGACAAACCAAACTGGACTGTGAGATGCCGAGCTCGCCTGATACTCTCCAAGTACTACAGGATGGATTTGTCTTTATGGCTTGAAGCACAACCTCGGAATCCACGATTTTAGGCCTACCCTACATTGCCTGATCGTCGAGGTTCTTGCAACCTAAGCAAAATTCTTTTACTCATCTGGTTACTCTGATATGATCGCTTGCGCCCTAAACTTTCGCACAACAAATGTTTTACTTACTTCAGTGGCGTCATGGGCCAGTTAGAACTCGTAAAGCAAAAACTTTCGAATTAGACTAAGTTGCACGTTCTTCTAAGCGATTTTCAAATCACACACAGAGTAAAGCAATGCACAACTTGTCAGCGTACCAGCTAGCATGATACTATCATCCACAGTGAATACCTCCTACAGCTACCTTGTACGCCCTCGACCTTTTGACAGGGTGGGCGCGCAACGGCCATTGACCAGTAAGTATAGCACTGGACCTCGTTGTCCAGTTTAAGCTATAATCAGGTATACGTGCCTGGACCCAGATTAGAGTTCATATCCAGCAAGGCTCACATTGCACTAAGTACGCCAATGACAAAGATAGTCCAGCAGAACTTGAACCTCGGCTCGTGCCCGACCTTCTCCTCCTCAAAATCCTCTCTATAATCGACCTTCGAGTCATTGACATTGTGTCAAGTCCTGTTTGGTGGGAGACAGAGACAAATAAAACCTCCCACAGCTTCAACTGCTTCCGTCACGTGATATAAGCGCTACAAATTAGCACGTAGCAAAATATTTAAGAATTTTTGACTCGCCTAAGTAATTTCGACCAAACCTGGAATGGAAAAACAGGTGGTATAGATAATAAAAAAGTAAATTTGGCGACTGTAGTCGAGGGTGACCTGAAGGATCCCTTTTCAATAGCTACTACACTGAGGTGTAGGGCAGGGAGCAGCTCCATTCCCAGGATTGCTTCACTTTACTCTTGATACGTACCTTATAATGCTGAATGTTAAGCAAGGCGGTATCAAGTAACATATTTTGAGTCTTTTGTATGACTCGACCTGGGACTGAACACCCGGTCTTCTGGACCATTTGCGAACACTCTACTCATAAGGCCAGTGGCTGGTACAGAAAATATGACATCTTAAATAATGAAAGATACTAAAAATTGTTGTTGTGTTTGTTTTGTTGTCCGAGTAATGGCAAGCTGGGAACTCTGTTTACCTTTCAAAGATGCCAGTCAAGTCAGCTGGGACTGTAGAATACACCGACGGCATCTCAGCACAGGGGCAAGCCCCCCCTCACCCAAAGAGTGTCATGATATTACATTAAAGCATCTAATGGAGATATGGGGAATGTGGAGTATTCTTTCTTTACCATTATTCCCAGTTCCACTCTGACTCGGAATGGTAGCACCTAATAGGGTCCTATATATGGGTAAAAAATGTGGGTAAACAAATAAATAATATCTGATTGTATTGTTAAAAATAGAACTGTTTGACCATTTAACTGTGTATAAACAAAAGACTGTCTAATTGAATTGTTAGTGATGCATAGGAATACTTGGAACCACTTCACTGTGTGTAAACAAATGATTGGTAATGAATAGGATGTGAGGTAACTGAAACTATTTAACTGTGTAGAAACAATAACAATACTAGTGAGCAAACAAATTAGTTCTAACTCATTTAAAAATCAAATAACCCACAAACTAATCACTTACAAACATATGTATAACGATGTAAATGTATACAAACAGATGACTAATGATAAATTGTTACTGTGACATAACAATATTAGAAACGATTTAACTGTGTGCAAACAAATGACTAATCCTATTTACCGATCCCTCCGCTCGTGCAGGATATAACACAAGGTCAATTTTTAAGCGGAGTTTAACAGGTTTGAATTCAGAGTTTTCCTTCTCCAAGACTAGTTGCCTCACCAAGGCTGAAGAACCCAATCTGTCCTACTATTTATCCATAGCTGGAGGGAGAATAATTGGATTCATACCTTTCCCAAGGGTATTAGTGCTATGTGAAATGCAATCATTCTCGTCCAGGATTTGAACTCAAGTCACTGTGTCCATTTCCAACGACGATAACCATTACACCACAGGCACTTCCAAATGATTAATTGAAAGTAGAATGATTTGTATCCGATAGATATACTTGAAACCATTTTAACTATGTGAGAAAAAATGAAACCCGGATCGTTTAAGAATATATTAACAAAATGTGTTTACTAATTCAATATATATGTATAAATCGGATTTGGCATTACATAACCAAAAATAGTTGATATGCCATAAAACCCAACCAAAGCAAATCATATATATTTAGTATATAAGTATAAAGAAGATTTGTCATTAAATAACCTACATGGGTTGATATGCTATAAAACCCAAGCAAATCCCGAAGATGTTTATTAAATCCCTACAAATTCGTCCTGTGGACAAATCTTTGTCTTAATCAACTGACTGTATCCTCTAGGGTGAGCTAAACCCCCCCCCATTATATGACGTGTCATTAGTATTACGCTAAACTGCATCTGATGATGAAGCTCAAAGTTTGGAGAATTCGAGAGTGTCGATAACCCTTTCATTGCAACTCCTTCCTAATCCATTCTGGCCCGGGATGGTACTACCTGTTAGAGTGAGATTTGTGTGTCAAATAGATTTGTTTAAAATTATTTGTTTGATAAGACCGTATGTAAAAAAAATAAAACAAAAATAAAAACAGAAGATAACAACAAAAACAAATGAACAAACAAACAAAAAAAAAATCAACAGCAAAAAAAAAAAAAAGAAATAACTACACACGAGAATAAATATGTACCTACAATTAACGCGATTCCTTAACCCCTATTCATAAAATAGCTCTAGACAGGTTGACAAACCGTTAAAATCAATCAGTCAAAAATAGGTCGTTGTTATGATTGTATTCGTTGCTTCAAAAGAAATAGACCCGATAAATTTGTGGTAGGTTTGAGTAATTTAAAATTCTTCTTGTAGAGTAGATGCTCAACTATTTAAACAAAAGATGTTCAAGCATTACCCCCATCACTCCCCCCAAATCCCCCCGTAATCTGATATAAATACGAAGCATTTTATCAAAATTACTGTTTGATTTATTTTTCTAACTTATTTCTACAAAGATACGAGTAGGGAAAAAGGCTTAAATGATAAAAATAAAATGAATTAGAATATATATTTCATTTTGCAGAAACTGTGATTAGTGGGTAGAGTGTTCGCCAATGGTCCGGGAGATCTGGGTTCAATCCCAGGTTGTGTCATACCAAACACTTTAAAAATAGTACTTGATAACTTCTTGCTAACACTCAGTAGTATAAGGTACGTATCAAGGGTAAAGTAGAGCAATCCAGGAAAAGGTAAAGCGCCCTCACCTACATCTCGGTGTAGTAGCAATTGAAAAGGTAGCCTTCTAGTCGCCCTCGACTACAGTTACCAACTTTACTTATCATATTTACCAACCCCTCCGCTCGGGCAGGATATGACACAAGGTCAATTTTTAAGCGGAGTTAAACAGGTTTCAATTCAGAGTATTCCTTCTACTAGACTAGTTGCTTCACCAAGTCTGAAGAAATCAGTCTGTCCTACTATTTACCCATAGCTGGAGGGAGAATAATTGGATTCATACCTTTCCCAAGGGTATTAGTGCTATGTGAAATGCAATCAGTCTCGTCCAGGATTTGAACTCGTGTCGCCGTGTCCATTTCCAATGACGATAACCATTACACCAAGGGCACCTCCATGTCAACTTTACTTATGAGATATCAGATATGTTTGGACATTTGCTGTAATGAGTTTACTCATCGTCTCAAATGTGAACTCGTACCGAGATATGTTTTTTCTTACTGTTAAGTTGATGAATTATAGTCGTGGCACTGGTGGCGTAACGGTTATCGTCGTGGAAAGTAGACTTAATTAATCGAGTATAAATCCTGAGTCGGTATTTGTTTAGTATCCCATCATCTTAAAGTGTGACACAAAACCTTTTTAACGTGGGAGCCGGGTGTAGAGCCGTAGCCAAGATATGCCTTGGGCTCCGTCGGCATTCCCCTAAAAAGAGGCACCACAGACGCCAGACCATAAACCAAACCCTACTAGAGTATGTGAGAGTCTGGGGGAGGGCTTCCTGAGGGTGTAGGAGAGTCGGTCTACATGACGAATCCCGGGCTTCCCAGGTATTCATGTCAGGCGTCATCGATCAACTGTCACTAAAGCCAATACACACCCGACCTGATCTGAGTACCAATTCACAAGACCAGCTGAAGGGTGTCAAAGCCTGAAGTTTGCATTTCATGTAGTGCTAATTCCCAGACTATTCCTGCATTAGACGCGACTAGAGTAGCGCCTTCACAACTTTAGACCTGGAGAAGGATCAGCTCCGCTCAAGACACACTAAAACAGTAGGGCCACCATGATCGAGCCAGGTTACCGGACTAGTGAATCGATTATAGTAGCAAATCTTCGTTGAAACAAACTTAGCAATTCATTTAGAGAATAACAAATAATAATATAGATCACACGGCAGTACGGATGTTCTACGTTTCTACTCTCTCCGAGCTATTCTCCATTTTGATAGTTGCCTCCTACGTATGTCAATACGTGAAGTGATTATGAATGATAGCATGTCTTCAATGCTGAAATATTTAGTCAATACACGTTCAGGATGCCTAAAACTCAAAGGATAGAAAAAAACAATGAATCATATTTTTATTCTGGATTTTTACAGGAACATTGTAAAGCATAAACACTGTAATATACTTGTGTCTCAGTACGAAAAAGTATTTTGCATTATATATATCATCATAACCCTCTCCCACTTGTCGTGTTTATCGTTCATCGCTTTCGAAAGGTCTTCTAATGCTACATCCTGTATCAGTTCAAAGCTGGCGCAGATAAGTTCTAGCTGATCGTATGAACCCTCCCTTACTTTTCCAGCAGTGTCCCGTATGTCTTGCTCGTCTAGTTTGGATGGTTTTCGTGATGGGAGGTAAGTGGCCGTACAGCTGCTGTTTTTTATGCTGCCTCCAGGACTTGTTCAATACAGCTCTCAGCATTCTTGTGCTATTAGAGTCAAGCTTTCTCTTCATATGCTTAGTCAGCATTCATGTGGTGTATTGACTCGATCGCTGCTTGGAAAATGCTGCGCTTTATTTTATCTGATAGATCTGACATCCATATGAACGATCGTCTATCGATAGTCTATCGATGGTTGTCCATACCTTCGCTAGTCGCGTGTTGATATCATTTTCAATTGATGTTGCTTCTGAAGCAGGTGAAATTGTCCACAGGTTTCATGTATAACACCACATTAAAAAATAGGTTATAAGGGAACATAATGATTATAATTGACTTAAATTGATTTACAACTGAGATGTCTTTCCACTGTCACTTCAAATGAAATCGTCGGTAAAATGAAGGGAATAAGGTTTTAAAAGAAAAGGATCTTAAAATTGGGAGAAGACAAAAAATAAATAATTGTACTTCCGATCAAGTTAATGACTCCCTGAATATTCTACTTCAAATTTGTGTTCCCTCTGTTTACAAAGAGTCTGATTTTGTGTATTTATCCCAACAGCTTCCATGATATATATATATATATATATATATATATTAGGGTAGGTCGATTTTGGAACTGTAAAAAGAATAACGCGGTGAAAGTTGCAAAATGACATCAGAAATTACCCCATGAAATATTTTTTTCAAAAATGTTGTATTTTTCTGCGGAGTACTTCGGTTTGTTTATGTTTTTTACCCTTATAATTAACGCAAATATATATATTTCGCAAAGTAGACATACTATTAAAATATTTAAACATTTTATAATTATTGGAACTTATTTATATTTTAAAATTTAGTGTTTTTTAAAGTGAAAAGTCGGTTTACGAGTTAATTTTGGAACTAAACAGTACAATACTGTTGTTTGGTAAGTAAACATTATTACTTTTTTTAATGAATTTCGAAGTTTATTTACAATTTTTTAAAAACATCTTCGTGTATTTTCAGACAATATATATATATATATATATATATATATATATATATATATATATATATATATATATATATATATTCTTTTTACAGATATTTTGATTAAAAAATGGCAGGAAAAAAACAAACATTGAAGTTTCCACTCGAAATAAAGGTGCAATTAAATTTTCAGGTTTACCATCACCATTGGATAAAACTGAGACAGGAACTTGTCGACAAATAATTCAATACAGCTATTTTTTAATGAACACTTATCCCCACCTTTCTTGTTTAGGTATTTCTAAATTAATAGCAAAGGACGTGATAGATATTTGGAAGGCTGTCAACCCTCGTTTGCCTTTGTTAAAAGAAATTAGTGTTGTCAACAAGGTGAAAATCCTATGCTTTCAGAAGGCAAAGCAAATAAGTAGGAAACATCTACCTGCTGCCCAAATAAAATTCTGGAAGGAAAAGTTGGATACATTTTTTGATATATCATTATGTTCGTGCAACCTGCCAATTTTAAGTTGTGACAATATTAATGTCAAATGCACCAAAGAAAATTTCCAGACTAAGCACATCATCTGCACTTGTCCTCTGAAAAAAAAGTCAACAAAAAAGTATGAAGATATCCCCACCTATAGCTTCAACATTATATGTTCTGGGTGATTCTTCCCAGTCTTATTCATCTTCTCCAAGTGATGAAACAGAGGATTATAAACAGCTAGATAGTCCTCTCCAAGTGCTTTATAACCTCACAAAAACTCCAAGGTATACTCTTGAGTTAGTTAGGGGTGATATATTTTCTAATCTTGGAGCCAGCCTTGCCCATGCCTTGCTCTTGGATTTGAGGGCTATTGGCCTTTTTATCCCTAATATAGATATAAAGAATGTCTATATGGATAAATGTAAAATAGAGCAAAGGCTAAAGTGAGAACAAATGCCTATGAAAAGCATAATGAAAATGTGGAGAATCTTCTTTGTATAGGAGTTGATGGGAGGAAAAAGACACACTACACTACAAGGAATCAGTGGAGGAAAATGGAAGTAAAATTCTGAAAAAAGCCAAAGGACGTAATGCCACTTGACAATCACAAAGGAGACACCAAATGAGAGTATATATTTGACTCACAGGGTTCTTCCTGATATTGGTGCAACTGGTACACTATTAAGGCTGTCCTTGTTGACAACACAAATGCAAGTACAGGCTGTGAAGGTGGACTTGTTACACTTTTAGAAAAAAAAATCTTCACACAATTGGTTGCTCCTTCCATCAAAATGAACTTCCATTTAGAGCTCTATTCAAACATTTAGATGGCACCACAAAAGGCCACACTACATTCAATGGTCCATTGGGTAAATTATGTGCAAATGATTGCCATAATTTACCCCAAAAATCTTTTTCAGCTGTTGAGAATCCCCTGGAGTTTCATTTTGGAATGGAAGATATGGATAGCCTTAGTAGTGACCAAAAACTACTCTATGAATATACAGTTGGTATTTCTAGAGATAAGGTGGACCCTAGATTTCCATCGTGGAAAATTGGTCCATTAAACCAGGCAAGGTGGTTAACTTTGGCCATCAGGCTCATGTGCCTATGGACTTATGGGGCATATCCACAGAATCTTTCGACCAAACTATATAGTTTGATAAATTCTATTGTGAATGTTTATGCTATTTGTTGGTTTGATATAAAAAAAAGTAACAAGTTCCATCACCAGCAAATTTATATTTACAATATGATTGACAGGATACGAAAGAAACCAATTGAGGTTCAAAGGATTACATTAAAAAACCTCCAGTATAATGCCTTGGCATTACTTCTGGAGAATGCTTTATTTTCAATGGTGAAATTTGATGAACCTGGAGTGAGAGAAGTGGGTATGAAAAGAATTTTGGCCATTAGGTACGGTAATATTTATTCATACAAAACTGGTTGAAGTACTTGTGCCAATTTATTGAAACATTTTAAAGATTACATCTGATTTCACCAAATATTATTAAAGCAGAACAAATTGCATTTAAAAATTAAACTCAAATTATTTTTTATATTCTTTCAGAGGAGGGAAGCCAGTCAAGAAAAGATTTTAAAAGATCCCAATGATCAACTTTAAAGTTGTGCACTGGACTGATTTAATTGATTTGTCAGTAAATGGAGTCTGTGAGCCACCACTCACACTAGACTTTTCTGACGATGAATTACAGAATTCATTGTTAACTGGTGAAAAGATTAACTTGCCAGATTTTCCTTCACATTCCCAAGGTGTGGAACGGGCAGTTAAGTTGGTAACGGAGGCTTCTCAATCCATGTATGGCTTTGAAGCAAGGCACCAGCACATACTTGCAAAAGTTTTGTGCCAACAATTGAGACCAGCGTTTTCATCTAAGGGCTCATATATGGAACTATTTGATTCCATATATTAAAAATTATTAAACAATTATTTGTTTTTCCATATTTGTTTATTTGTTGTATTTCAATTCATATCAGGAAAAAGGTTTTTTTCAATATATTCGAATATTACTGTTTGAATAATAGCATTTTAGATTCGACACAGGTAAAGCAGGGTGGGGTAGGGGTTCAATTTTCAAATTGAAGTTTTGTTATAGTTTATTTATTATATTTCCATAAAATAAAATAAGATTTCCTCATTTAAATACTGAAATTCTTTGGTTTTTAGATCAATAGTTGGGCCAAATCTGGCAAAATCGAGGACTTTTCAGTACGTGTTTATTCAAAATCTTTCATGCCCAATTAGCAAAAAACCGTTGAAGATTCAGATCTAATTTTTGGTATGAGTATTTAATAGGTATATACACAACTTTCAGTGCATTATTCTTTTTGATATTTAAAAAAAAGTGAAAAATCAACCTACCCTAATATATATATATATATATATATATATATATATATATGTTGATATGGTGGATTGAGGGGAATCTGACGCGATAATAAAAATAGGTGTAATAATGGATAAATCAGACACTTTCAAAGGGCTTAGTAGTAGTGATATCTAATTCTTTAGTCCAAAGAATTTCTTCCGACAAATCAGTGGGTCCGGGAGACCTGGGTTCAATCCCAGGTCGCGTCATACCAAAGACTTTAAAAACGGTACTTGATACCTCCTTGCTTAACACTCAGCAATATAAGGTACGTATCAAGGGTAGAGTGGAGCAATCCAGGGAAAGTATTAGCACCCTTCCCTACATCTCGGTGTTGTAGCTATTGAAAAGGGAGCCTTCTGGTCGCCCTCGACAACGGTTGCCAACTTTACTTTTACTTACATTCAAGCAAAGGAGGAAATAGATAAAAAATAACTGAGAAAATAAGGTTTAAAAGAGGAAGATGGTCTAAAAGGTAAGAAGCAGTTACCCTTCCTCTACAATCACTTCCCTTTCTTTCCCTATTTTTTCGTTTTCTTTTTTCTCTCTAAAATCAACCCCAATTCCATCTGATCAAAAATCTCTGATAAAAGCTGATACATTTGACTCCATCTTACTCCACCATACACACAAACAGTTACTATCAAAACCAATAACAAATAACACCATCATTTATATCCACATCTACCTCCTGCTCTTTTTCTTCCTTTACCT
This sequence comes from Sepioteuthis lessoniana, assembly GCA_963585895.1. Lineage (NCBI taxonomy): Eukaryota > Metazoa > Mollusca > Cephalopoda > Myopsida > Loliginidae > Sepioteuthis > Sepioteuthis lessoniana. Next base: position 35,237,355 of record OY757906.1, read on the forward strand.
GTCTCTTATCTTTAAACCATCCCCTTCCTCCTTTGATTCCTTATGTTCTCCGATAATTTTTTTTATCTATTTCCTCATTTACTTGAATGTAGAAAAACTCAAAAAAATGTTTAGTTTGAAGAAATTCTTGGAATAAAGAATGAAATACCACTACTACTAAACCATTGTCTGATGTATCCATCTTTACACCTATTTCTCTCTCTCTCTCTCTCTCTCTCTCTCTCTCTCTCTCTCACCCCCCATATATATATATATATATATATATATATATTGAAGGTGCCGGTGATGTAAAGGTTATTGTCATAGGAAATAGACCACGTTCAAAATCCTGAATGAGGCTGTTTGCATATCAAATGAGGCTAGTACCTTTGGGAAAAGTATGAATTCAACTATTCTCTCTTAAGCTATGGGAAAATAGTAAGGCAAACTGGACTCTTTAGTCTTGTTATAGCAACCAGTCTAGGAGAAAGAAAACTATCAATTCAAAACAGTTGTATTCAACTTAAAAACCGACCTTGACTTGCGTTCGTTTAGGAGGCGCGCTTAGTGTGATGATTTGATCGGTTAAGCAAGTTCAAATCCTGGATGAGGGGATTTGCGTTTCATTTCATTTCTAGAGTTTTGAGAATTGCCTACATTATGTCTATATTTACATCTTTGTATAGCTTCTTAACAGTTTTTTTTTGCCCACGGTCGTATGATATCAGGAATTCCTTTCTAATACAAATAATTTTCAACTACTTGCCCCATTGATGGAACCATAAGTACTACCATTTCGGGTCAGAGTGGACCTGTGATTAATAGTAGTTGATGGAGTAATCCACATTCTTCAGGTTTCCATAACAGTTATTATATGGAGGTGCCCCTGGTGTAATGATTATCGTCGTTGGAAATGGACACGGAGACACGAGTTCAAATCCTGGACGAGAGTGATTGCATTTCACGTAGCACTAATACCCTTGGGAAAGGTATGTATCCAATTACTCGCCGTCCAGCTATGGGTAAATAGTTGGACAGACTTGATTCTTCAGCCTTGGTGAGGCAACTAGGCTAGGAAAAGGAATACTCTGAATTCAAACCTGTCAAACTCCGCTTAAAAAAATTTACCTTGTGTCATATCCTACCCGAGCGAAGGGGTTGGTAAATATAATAACCGTAGTTTCACTATCAGATACAATTTAGTATCATGCTTAGATGGGGTCGTACAGTCAGCGTATTCTAAGCCTTGCTGACAGGGGAAGGGTAATTTATATATATATATATATATATATATATATATATATATATATATATATATATATATATATATATATATATGAACGTAGCAGAAAAACATAATCCAAATAGGTGAATATGTCGACGTTAACGTTTCGATTTCGGTAACCTTCATACTGTCGGATTTTATTCATATTTACTTTCATATATATATATATATATATATATATATATTGTACTTATTTTTCTTCTGCAACATATTTCTGTCTTTGTTGCAAATTTTCAGTGTTGTAGAGTTTGGTAATAAATAATTTTAAATAATATCCGATTTAATTGTTTAATGTTCCTCTAGAAAATAAGATCTTGTCATTTAAATCCACTACTTCCTAGGGAAAGCCTTTACCATGAGGAATAGTACAATTTTTATTTGGAGATACAAAATATTTCACGCATACTTGAGTAATATATATTTGCCAACCCCTCCTCACGAACTCCATGTGGCGAAAAGAGTTTAACAGATTTGAATTTTGAGTTCTCCCAAAACGATTGTCATACCACAATTAAAGAGCCAAGTCTGCCCAACCATTTAGCCATAGGTAGAGGAAGAATAGTTGGATGCAGATATTTTTCAATGGTATTAGCGCTATCTGAAAATGCAAATAGCCTCGTCCAGGGATTGAAGTCGGTATACTGAATTCATATCCTACGACAGTAACATTTATGCAATAAGCACCTTGATGCTTGAGTCATATTAAATTTACATCACAAACTTTAACACAGAAAAATTAACTGGATGTTAATGGTGATCTTTTGTGTAGTGTACAAGGGACTGAAATTTGACACGATTGACAAATGGTATGTGCACAAACCAGAATCCGTTCCAGACCATGAGACGCATTAGATTCTTTGGGATTTTGACATATAAATAGATCATCAAATCTCGGTCGGAAACCCAAGACTAGTATTGATTAACTAGAAAAATGTGGTCTCGGAGTGGATTTTGCTGTTTCGGCAGAGAACACGGAGAAAATAAAAGAAAGTGAAAAGATAAACCCATATTTGAACCTTGTTTGAGAAGAGAAAAACTGTGCCCCATAGGGTAACAGAGATACGAGGATCATTAAATAAGTTTTCAGATATTTTTCGTATGGGCACTTTTATTGATTGTATACACATGAAACCCTTGTCCCCTTCGAAGTAATCTCCTCCGGCTGCAATGCACATATTTTACCGTTCGAACAATTTCTGGAAGGCCCCATGGAAGTCGTCTTGAGTGACCGTGTCAATGACCTTCGTCACAGCCTCTTTCATCTCCTCAATTGTCTCATAACGACAGCCTCTGAGCTTAGGGAACAACCAAAAGTCACAGGGAGCAAGGTCTGGACTATAGGGACGATGAGGAACTATCTTGATGCCCATCTTGGTCAAACAGTCTGTGACAAGGATGGAGTTGTGGACTGGTGCATTGTCCTGGTCGAAATGCCACTGACCCGATTTGAAGAGTGCTGGCTTTTCCCTAGGAATCTCTTCCTGAACTACCTTAAAACCTCAACGTAGTAACCCAAACTCTAACCCTGACCCTTTGGCCAATCAACTCTGGTGTATTGAATTCCCTACTCCTCCCACACCTCTCATCTTCCCTCACATACTCCCTGCCTTCCTTGAATCTCTTATGCCCCTCAAAAACCGATGCTCGATTCATGTAAGATGGTGCAAAAGCAGTCTGAAGCATTCCATACGTTTCTGTGGCATTTTTTCCAAGTTTAAAACAGAATGTTATTGGGTATCATTTCTCTAAAGTGTCAGATTGCATTTTTGACAATCAGGGTTTAGGAGGGTGTATCCCAATTCCTGCTGTAGCTGTTCAATTGAACCTGAAATTATAGAAATTGGTCACTCATCTCATAAGACGTATAGCAATAACATACACAATTTTCAAGAGCCTACGACACTTTTGAATGCCTGTACAAAAAAGTCTGGAAACTAATTGAATGCATCACGTACCAGTTGTAGTTAGTGCGCTTGAAACGGTCCCAAAAGGCTGCGAAAAAGACTGGCGGAATTGGAAATCATAGGAAGAATTGAGATCATCCAGACTACAACATTGATCGACTAGAATACAATGACATGAAGAGACTTGCTGTCGATTAGACTCCAGTGAAAGACCACCAGATAACCTTTCCGTAAAAAAAACCAAAAACAAACTCGCAATAATAATAATAATAATAAAGGGAGATAAGTACCTCGACCTTGCTAGAGAATTGAAAAAACAATGGAACATGAAGGTGACAATTATACCAATTGTGATTGGTACTTTTGGCACGGTAACTAAAGGATTGTTAAAGGGCCTGGAAGATTTAGAAGTTGTGACCATCCAAACAACACCATTATTGAAAACGGCCAGAATACTGAGAAGAATCCTGGAGACTTGAGGAGACTTGCTGTCACTCAATCTCCTGTGAATGATCATCAGCTTACGCTGATGTGAAAAATTCTAATGAGTAATAAATAATAATAATAATTGTTCACCTATTGTGAATTGAATTAACACTTCATAGCCTAAATATAGATGTACACTAAAGGATCATTCGGAAGACGAATCAGATCTTTTCAGCATGCCTTTGTGAAACTGCTTCGAAATTAGGCAAGTAAGCAAAACTAGGTGGCCGCAAAATAATCGATGGTTGAAACGATTTAATATTTACTATTTCTACAGCTTAAACAAAGCACCACATTTAGGTGGTGTGTTAAAATAGTATTGAGGCTGAAGCTTTGTTAACCAAGACAGAAATGAACAATGGATTTCCTTTAAAATCGTCGTCTTGCCATTCAACAGTCCTACGAAATTTTCATTGGACAAAGCACTTGTTAAACTCCTCTATTGATCTGGTCTGAAGATCAACCGTCGTATTTTCTTTAATGTCGTTAACATTATCAGATTTTACCATAACAATGATTGTTCACTTTAGGAGACCAGGAAAAGTAGAACGAGGCCAGGTTAGTTTAGTATGGAAGGTGCTGCACTTGCTCAATTTTGTCTTACACTAAAAACTTCCGACCAAAATGTGTCATGTTTGACTTGATAACTGATTAAAACTGCTAAAAACTCGGCGGAATAAGTCTCTTAACTTTGCACAAGTTTTTGTTTAAATTTCAAAAGTCAAATCATAAAAAACAAAAGTTTTGTCTCAATAATTTTTGATCACGCATTAATTCAAATGTGTATATATGATTGACAAGTCTCAATACTTTTCGATCGCGTATTAATTTGTACGTATACATATGGTTGACAAGTCTCAATACTTTTTGATCACGTATTAATTTGAAAGTGTACATAGGATTGACAAGTCTCAATACTTTTCGATCGCGTATTAATTTGAACGTATACATATGGTTGACAAGTCTTAATACTTTTTGAATACGTATTAATTTGAACGTGTACATTTAGTTGTCAAGTCTTAATACTTTTTGATCTCACATTATTTCGAACGTGCACATATGGTTGACTAGTCTCAATACTTTCCGATCATATTTATTTAAACGTGTATATATGGTTGACAAGTCTCGATACTTTTTGATCACGTGTTAATTTTGAACGTGTACATATAGTTGACAAGGCATGGGCACCTCTAGTGGTGTAATGGTTAGCAAACTAGACTACACGAGTGAATTCAAGTTTCATTGGGCGCCCCTTTCATTCGGCCTTGTGCCACATCGAAGCAAAGAGCTTTGTAAATTACTATAGTTGACAAGGCATAATATAAACTAGTGTAATTAATTTTCTTCGGTGTGTCGTTTTTAGCTCAGAAAAGAAAAGGCCAAATTTCAATAGCGAGTTAAAAAAAAAAAAGGAGACAACTATACCATCACAGAAACGAGGTAAAATTGACAAAAGTAAAAAAAAAAAAAATTTCTGTGTCAACTCGGCTGATCCTAGTAAGCAAAAGGCGTTTTTTTAAAAGCATATTACTTTCATCATCAGCCTTACATTCTTTTTTTCTAAAATGCAGATAACCTCCAAACATTTATATATAAGCCACATAGATATTAGACATATTTTACATTTTCATTTTTTTATCTGTAATCTTTGAAAAATTCTACTACTTCACCATCTATATCGGTAAATGTGAAAATTTTCTTTGGTTTAGTTTGGATATAAGGCACATCAACAATTGTAGGTTATTAAGCCAAATCCATTTTGGAAGTGCCCGTGGTGTAATGGTTATCGTCATAGGAAATGGACACGGCAACACGAGTTCAAATACCGGACGAGAATGATTGCATTTGCATATAGCACTGAATCCAATTATTCTCCCTCCAGCTATGGGTAAATAGTAGGACAGACTGATTTCTTCAGTCTTGGTAAGGAAACTAGTCTAGGAGAAGAAAAACTCTGAATTCAAACCTGTTAAACTCCGCTTAAAAATGGACCTTGTGTCATATCCTGCCCGAGCGGAGGGGTTGGTAAATAGGATTAAGCCAAATCCATTTTCATACATATAAAAAATTCTATTTCAAATAATTCAGTTCAGCGTAAGTACAAAGTTTAAATGTCAAAAAACAGTTCTATTTCAAACTATTCAGTTTAACATAGGAACACAATTTAGTTCTATTTGACCTATCGATAGAACCCTGTCAGGTTCTACCACTTCGAGCCAGAGTAGACCTGGGAGCGATGGCAATGAAGGGGTACTCTGCATTCCTCAAAGTTCCAGCATTACTGGAGCCTCACCATCAGATTGTTTCGTGTCATATAACAGGACACTCGTTGCGGGGGGGTATTACCCCAGTACAGAGAAGCAGTCAGCGTATTCTACAGCTGACTGGGCAAGAGTTTCTTTGTTTGATACGTAGAAATGGTAAATCGCTTGGTGTAGACTTTTCAAATTTGGTTTGCATACTATAAATTCATCTTCACACGAGAAAAAAGCGACAAAAGGTCATTTTTTTTTTGCGGAATTTAACAGGTTTGAATTTGGAGTTTTCCTTTTACTAGACCGGTTGCCACACGAAGGTTAAAGAGTTCAGCCTGCTCTACTATTTACCCCTATCTGGAGAGAGATTGATTGGCTCATACATATCCCAAGTGCAGTATGTAAAATGAAAGTAGCCACGTCCAAGATTTGAACTCGTGTCACTATGTCTATTTCTTTCGACTATAACGAATACACCATGGGTACCTCGGTGGCATGCATATTATCTGCATGAATCTCACCCTTGAAGCCATTTTGGTATTTTCTGAGCTCGTATTTTCCAAGCTGTTCGACTGTTGTCACTTGTGTCTCGTAGTATGTTTAACAATGTATTTGTAATTTAATAGGAGTGGTGTTCGTGCCTTTCTTCTTATGAGGCTGAGTTGAACTAGAATGGTTGTGCTATGGTTTGGTCAGATACAATATAACACTTTATTGGATGCTTGCCCAGTTGGCTTGGGCTGTGGAATTCAGAGTAAGATCCTCCCAACAACTGTTCTGGATATGACACGAAGCAATTTGATGGTGAGGTTCCAGTAATCCCAGAGCTTTGGGGAATGCGAAGCATCCCTTCATTGCAATCACTCCCAGGTCCACTCTGGTCCAGAATGGTAGCACCTGAGAGGGCCATATCTATGGGTTAAATTGAACTAAACTGCATACTTATGCTAAACCGAATTGTATGAATTATAACTGTTTGACTAAACTGAATAGCTTGAAAATAAAATGTTGCCATCGTTCCCAGGTCAACTCTAGCCCGGAGTTGTAGAATCTGATAGGGTCCTTTCTATGGGTCAGATAGAACTAAAGTGTGTACTGATGCTAAACTAAATTGTTTAAAATAGAATTGATTTTGTATGCTAAAGATAATTGTTTGAAATAGAACTGTTTTTGACATTGAAACCGTACTTACGCAAAAATGAATTGTTTGAAGTAGAAGAGTTTTGACATTTAACTGTGTGTAAACAAAAACTATACTTATACTAAACTGAATTCTTTCAAATAAAACTGTTTGAGTAAACTGAATAGCTTTAAGAAGAAATGTTTTTAACAATTAAACTGTGTACTCATGCTAAACTGAATTGTTTGAAATAGAACTGTTTGTTTGTATGAAATTGGATTTGGCATTAAATAGTTTGGTATGTCATAAAACCCAAACAAACAAACGAACAAATTAATTGGATACAGTGCAAAATATCGAATTACCCGTCTTATATAAATAATTATTTTCATTTAATTGGGTATTACTGAATAGGTGTATAGGTAACTTTTCAAGCTGGAGATTTCTAGTAATTAAATCGAATTCTTGATAAGTCGTATTAACAATCCGAAGAAAAAAATACTGATTTGGTATTCAGTTCTGTGCAATGTATCTTGGTTTTGAAACAATTATCGAAAATACTTTGTTCGATGAGAGGGAGATATCGTGATGCAGTGGCTAAAGATCAGGACTGCAATATCGTAGTCCGCAAGTTCTAAACCCAGTCGAACTCTCCAGTTCCTTTTCGGTCTAATACTCTTAAGAAAAGCAGGAACCACCTTATCCTTTCAGCTATGGGTAATATAGTACCACTGGTTCTCTTTTCCAAAAAATTCTTTGGCTTTAGATAACCTCTGAAGATTGGTATGCCATGAAACCAAACTTTTGTGTGAAGACACCATCAACCGGCGAAGAATGATCTTTGAAGAAGATTATTGAGCTTTTTGCAGAATCTTTACAACATAGGCCATAAATAAGTGCACCTCGCCACCTTACTTCATAAATAGTCTATTTTCTCATCGACCATATAGCAGGATTTTATCATTTTTTGATAGTTTTAATGAAAACAGATATTAGAAGGTTTCATTTATTAGCAACGCCAACAGCATTCGTCAGCAAACATGAATATTTAGCAGTTCAGAAATAAGTACACCTCATATATATGAATGCTATTTTTTTTGGTTTGGTTTGTTTTCTTTGTTTAATGGCATATCACACATTGTAGGTTATTTAATACCAAAAACATTCCCTTAGAAGAACAGTAGTGGTACTATTTAACCCATACCTGGGAGGATAAGGGGGTTCATACCATTTCCAAGGGTATCTGCCCGAAAGTGAACGCAATAGCGGGGCTGGTGTACGAACTCGCCTACTATGATTCCACATGCCATCGCTTTAACCATTGCACCACGAAGACACCCCGACGATTTTTTTGTTATTTGCACAAATCTTGCAATTTCACATTTGGCTGTTGTAGAGTTTGGCCAAAAATAATACTTAATAATATACGTTTTGATTTTATGATGTTCTTCTTGAAATAAAAGAATCCTAGTATCGAAGGTTTTGAAGAAAAATAACTCCTATAAAAAAACGTGTTTGAGGTGTACTTGCTTATAGGCCATACCGTATCTATCTGTTTCACATAACTCGACTATGTCGGTAAAAAAATTATCAGTTTAGCTGTCATTATACCGACCCACGTGCTGGCTTTTTACCAGATGTAAACAGGAACATCCGCTAGTTAAAAATATTTACTTGGTTACCTGCGTGTTGGTCTTTCTGCCAAAAAAGGCCTAATTCTTCAAAAAACACGTGTTTAGACTGAATTCCAGCCCATGTATCCGTATTTACGTCGATAGAGAACTTTTCAAGCCTTTTCAACGTAACTTTACTTCTCGAGCGAGTGGGCACCTCTGGTGGTGTAATGGGGTGTCCTCGTGGTGTAATGGTTAAAGCGATGAACTACGGAATTGCAAGTGGTTGGGTTCTGTGTCCAGAGCTGATTCTAAACAAACAAATTTGGAGTTATTTGTACTCATAAACTTTATCATTTTTACTCATAAACACGTACATAGATATCGGAACAGATTAACTTCATCCTTAACTATATCTCAACATATAAACATTTAATAGTATATATAATCTCTCCCATGTCCTTCAAACTGAGGACATATTCAAAATGTTTATGTGTAAGTATGTATGTCTTCACTTTTATGAAGCCATTTATATATGAATTAAAGAGTACACATCCACATACGCACGCACGCACTCACACACACACACACACTCTCTCTCTCTCTCTCTCACACACACACACACACACACTCCCTATATATATATATATGTATATATATATTTACCAACCCCTCTGCTCGGGCAGGATATGACACAAGGTCAATTTTTAGATGGATTTTAACATGTTTCTATTCAGACTTTTCCTTCTCCTAGACTAGTTGCTTCACTAAGGCTGAAAAGCCTTGTCTGCCCTGCTATTTACCCATAGCTGGAGGGAGAATAATCGGATTCATACCTTTCTCAAGGGTATTAGTGCTATGTGAAATGCAATCAATCTCGTCCAGGATTTGAACTCGTTTTGTTGTGTCCATTTCCTACGACGATAACCATTACACCGCCGGCAATATATCTATTCGAGAGTCGTTCAATACGTAAGTGGGATTTTTTTTTAAAGAGCAAAACAATATTTACCATCATTTTTTTTTTTACATAAATATAACTTCTGAAATCTTTGGAATTAATTTATAGCAAAGATTATTTCAATCTAGCAAAAATGATTGTTTTGAGGTTATTCAAAATGGCGGCAAATCTTCAGTGTTGTATCATCAAAGTTTTCGTGGCTGATAACTTCAAGCTAAGTGAAATTTACTGAAGAATGTATGATGGTTGCGATGGATACAGAGAAGTATACTTCTGTGAAAAAGAATTATAAATTGGGTCAATACGGGTTTGCCAATATGAGTCTGAATCAAAAAGATAGCCAGTAGAGTGGACTCTCCAGTAAAAAAAAAAAAAATAGGTTCCAAGTGCAGCGGTCATTAAAGATGATGATGCTGATAGTCTTCCAGGACATGAACTGAACCATAACTATTGAATTCCTTTAAAATGGTGCAACAGCAAACAGCTTCCTATGGTCAAAGCCTTAGGCAAAATTCTCTTCATTAACTGAATGACCCTCGAATATATATATATATATATATATATATATATATATATATATATATATATTACAATATTAAAAGAAATATATATATATATATATATATATATATATATATATCATATTATAACAGTGCTGATTGTCAATGAATCACTTTGAGGTTTTGTGTCAAACCAAGTGCAATATAATATGGAGAGTGCTCAATATCTCTGATAGAGCTAATGTATTATAATATTAAATAAATATATATTAGATATATATATTTAATTCGTGGAATTTAGACAGCGATCCCTGGGTTTCGTCGAGTTTCTTGCAAAAACTGCAATCATCAGGCAGTTAAGATTTTCTTAACTGCTGATGATTGTTGTTTTTGCAAAAAACTTGATGAAACCCAGGGGTCGCAGTCTAGATTCCATGAATTATATATATATATATATATATATATATATAACCACATCAAGAAATACACATACACACACACACACACACACACACATATATATATATATATATATATCAGTTTACACCAAGAAAACAATAGTAGAAATATAGATATAGACTTTCGTAATTAGGTGAAACCGAATTTCTCCCGTCAAGTTATATGGGTTGGGGTTAAAGGCTATTACTGTTACGTTTTCTTTCAACCTCACTTCGTTCAAAAAGAAGTTGTACAGAGACTACTCTGTTGTCAAAAGACGTCATAGATATGAGATATAATGACCACTCCTATTTATTTCTTTGCATCTCTTTAGAAACTTTCTGATTTATCGTCATTTCTCCTTCATTTCTCCTTTCAAACTCTTCATTATTAATGTTTATACCCTCTCTCTCTCTCTTTTTTTTTTTTGACTGATATTCCGTTAAACAAAGATACAGAACAACGACACGATTTGTTGATCAAATTTCCCTTTATTAGGAATGAAATATGAATATTAGACAATTTAAGCCAGACATGCATAATATTATTAATGACACATGCAGTATTCCTATATATATATATATATATATATATATATATATATATATATATTCACTGTAGCCTGAATGACAGCAAGTCTCCTCAGGTCTCCTAAACTCTTCTAGTATTTTAGAAGATCTTTACAATATTGTGGTCTTTATTGTGTCGATTTTTTCTGGTTTCCACTTATCCCAGTCTCTTTTTCAGGTCTTTTGGGACCGTTCCAAGGCCTCCAGCTACAACTGTTATCATCTTCTCCAACATCTTTTTAGTTCTCTGGCAAGATCCAGGTATTTGTTTATTTTTTTCGCTTTCTTGTATTTTCACTCCTTTAACACCAATGCCACGACAAAATCAACAAGATTACAAGTTCTTTTCTTCTTACCGGTTAACGTACGGTCAGGTCTTTAGACCGATATTGAGGGATCCACATTATTATCATTTTTATTTACTCTTTGAGAGTTTTTCATATCAACGTTTGCTCATGGTGTTTGACAGGGGTTTGAGTGACAGCAAGTCTCCTCAAGTCTCCTGGACTCTCCCCAGTATTCTGGCCGATCTCAATAATACAGTAGTTTGGATGGTCTCCACTCGTCCTCTTATTTTCAAGTCCTCCAATCTCTGCACAAATCGTTTGGTGACTGTACCGAGTGGACCAATTACGACTGATATCACAATCACTTTCATAGCCTATGGTTTTTAGTTCTTTAACAAAGTCCGAGTTCTTTCCTCTCTTTTCGCTTTTTTTCTATTCCATCCAGTGGTCAGCCGGAACGGCAAAATCCACTATTTGGCAGGTTCTCTTTTTTTTTTTTTAACTATCACTAGAACTGGTCATCTGGCCTAGATTATTATTATTATTATTATTCACTCATTTGAGCTTTTCACATCAGCGTTAGCCGATGGTTTTTCACTGGAGTCTGAGTGACAGCAAGTCTCCTCAAGTCTCCAGGACTCTTCTTAGTATTCTGGCCGATCTCAACAATGCTGTCGTTTGGATGGTTTCCACATGTCCGTCAACTTCCAAGTCTTCCAGTCTCTTTAGCAATCCTTTAGTTACTGTTTCAAACGCACCAATTACAATTGGTATAATTGTCACCTGCATGTTCCACAGTTTTTTTCAATTCCCTCGCAAGGTCGAAGTACTTATCCTTCTTTTCACATTCTTTCAGTTTTATTCTGTGGTCAGCCGGGACTGCACAGTCGACTATTTTGCAAGTTCTCTTTTTTTTTTGTTGATTATTAAGTTTGGTCTTCTGGCCGGGATTAGGTGATCCGTTTGTATGTTAAAGTCCCATAGGAGTTTGTGCGTGGCATTTTCTAGGACAGGACCTGGGTTGTGCATATACCATTTGTTAGTATGGTCGAATTTAAATTTCTTACACATTTCCCAATGAATAACCTTACCGACCCAGTCGTGTCTCACCTTATACTTCCTCTGTGCTAATTTGCTGCATTCGCTCTTTATAAGATTGATGGTTTCATCTCTGTCACCACATAGCCTGCATTTGTTATTTTGTTGAGTCTTATCTATTATTATTATTCCTTGAGAGTTTTTTTTACATAAGCGTTAGCTGATGGTCTTTCACTTTCCCCAAGTCTCCAGGACTCTTCTCAGTATTTTGGCTGATCTAAATAATGCATTAGTTTAGATATTCTCTGCTCCTCTTCTTATTTTCAAGTGCTCCAATCTTTTTAATAATCCCTAGGTGACTCTATCAATTACAATTGGTATAAACGTCACTTTCAGGTTCCACGGTTTTTCAATTCCTTAACAAGGCCGAGGTAATTATCCTTCTTTCTTTCAATTTTACTCTGTAGCCAGCTGGGACAGCGAAGTCCACAATTTTGCAAGTTCTTTTCTCAGTCTTCCAGTGAAGTCTGAGTGACATCAAGTATCTTCAAGAATCTAGGACTCTTCTCAGTATTCAGGCTGATGTCAACAATGTTGTTTTCGGGATGGTTGCGATTCCAACTCTTCTAGCCCCCTTTTAAAGCCTTTGGAGACTGTTGCAAGCACGCCAACTGCAATGAGTATTACTGTGAACCTAATGTTCCACATCTTTCTAAGTGCTCTAGCAATCTGGCAAAGTCTAAATACTTGTCTCTCTTTTCGCCTTTTTTGAATTTCATTCAGTGGTGCACTTGGGCGGTAAAATCCATTATACGCTAAGTTCTTTTTTTTTTTTGCTAATTATGACAAGGCCAAGTCGTCTGACAAAGATTTGTTTGTACCTTAAAATCCAAGATAATCTAATGCGTCGAATTTTTTTGGACGGATTCTGGTTTGCATATATCATCATCATCCTGTCACGCTGCTAGAGCACAGATCCTCCTGATCCTCTCTCGCCACCCGTCTCTATCGTCCAACGCTCCCGGTATGTCTTCAAGGCTACATCCTGTATCGGCACAGTGCTGTTGTATATAGGTTCTATCTGGTTGTCCTGCCTTTGCTCGTCCATGTGATGGGGTCCACAGGAGTATATCACTTATGAGTTCGTCCCTTCTTCTTCAGCAGTATCCTGCATGTCTGGTTTGTCTAACTTGGATAGTTTTCGTGATGAGCGATTGGTGGCCGTACGATTGCTGCTTTTTGGGGTGCTGTCTCCATGACTTGTTCAATATAGCTTGCAACATTCTTGTGTAATTGCCGTCAAGTTTTTTCTCCATACGTTTTGTTAGCATCCATGTAGTGCATCCATATAGTTGTATCAACACGACTGCTGCTTGGAAAAAAATGCGTTTTATTTTTTCGGTCAGTTCTGACTTCCGTATGACCGATAGCCTATCGTTAGCTGTCCATTCCTTTGCTAGTCACGTGTTGATATCTTTCTCGGTTGATGAGACATTGCTTTCTTGGTAGGTGGACTTGTCCACTAGTTTCAGAGAACTGTCATTTAGTGTGGAAATGTCGCCTCTTTATAAAATTTGGTATTATTGTCAAATTTTAATTTCTTTCACAGTTCCAAGTGGATGACATTCTCCAACTAGTCGAGTCTAGACTTTTGTGCAAGTTAGCAATATTCACTTATTATGTGATGAATCGTTTCATCTTTGTCACTATATAACTTATACTTGTTATTGTGTTGCGTATTATCGATTTTCGCTTTAATATAATTGGTCCTTATGGTGATGCTTTGTACTGCTAATAGAAGAGATTCAATTCCTCTCTTAAAGTCTCTTTCTCGTAGTGATACTCACGTTTCCTCGTGTGAAATGACATCAGTTTGTCGCATGAAATATCCATACAGTTGTTTTTCTTCCTTTTTCTGTTTTTTAGCTTTTGCTGTTGTTCTATTTATACATATGTTGTCACTGCTGTAACGAGCCGATGTAATTTGTCTTTCTTTCCTGTTTTTAATGTATTACTTGAGTCCTAGTATTGATGCACCCACGCAAGCTTTAAGGTTGGTGAATCCTCTTCCTTCTTCATTGACACATATGATCAGTCTATGTCATCTCTAGAATGTAAAGCTCTGGGCATCGTCATCAATTTTCTTGTTCTCTGGGCTATTATTCTACGTTCCTCCCTCGTATTATTTTTATTTGTTCCTGTGAGATTTTTTCACACCAGCATTTGTTGATGGTTTTTCACTGGAGTTTGAGTGACAGGAAGTTTCTCCAAGTCTCCAGGGCTCTTCTCCGTATTCTGCTGTAGTCTGGATGTTCTCCACTTGTCCGCTTATTTCTAAGTCCTCAAACCTCTTTGGGGGTTGTTCTAAGCGCACCGCTTACTGCATTAATCGTACACCCTGAATTCTACAAATAGAATATATGTTTACATCTCTTGCAGAGGAATAAACAAATAACTGGAAATTCTCAATGAATAGAATTTAATAGTTATCTCCCTTGAAAAATTGATTTATGATCCAAAGTTGCGCGAACGAAGACCCATGCAGTGATTAGGTTTCAACGAGATACGTAAATTTCTATCATAAGTTTGAGACTTTATAATGTTACTGCGTGAGCCACAATCCCGTTATGATGTGTTATTTGTGCTGTTTCACCGTACATTTGCTTACTCATTTTGTGTATGTCCAGAGTTGCCTACAGTCCATCCTCAGCAGATACTCGATAATTGGTTATTCCATAAATAATATCATTTTAACACTATTGCCCAAACAAAACATTGCAAAACAGCATGGCCAATTTTAAACGAAAGAAAACATATAAAAGAAAAACTGGGAAATTGTAATTGATTTTAGTTTGGTTTCTCTGTTTAACGGCATATGAAACTTTGTAGGTTATTTAATGCCAAAGTCATTCTCCCAGAATAACAGTAGTGGTACTATTTAACCCATAGCTGGGAGGATAAGGCGGTTCATACCTTTCCCAATGGTATTTCCCCGAAAGTGAACGTAATAGGGCGACTAGAGTACGAACTCGCGTACTACGATTCCGTAGTCCATCGCTTTAACCATTACACCACGAGGACACACTGTTATTGAATTTAGTTGCATAATTATTCTTTCTAAATGTTAAATTGATGTATATCTTATGTCCTTGTTTTTTTTTTTTTAAGTAAAGACTCAACATTTTAATTTGGTTTGGTTTCTTTAATGGTGTATCAACCAAATCCACCTTTATTGAAGGACAGTATAAATCATAATTTGAGATATAAAAGAATTTATACCTTTCCAAAGTTCAAATTCACTTATTACGATGTCACTGTAGGACGCCTCTGGTGGTGTAATGGTTAGCAAGCTAGAATAGCTAACCTCCACGAGTGAGTTCGAGTTTAATTGTGTGCTCTATTCATATGGCTTTGTGCCATATCTAAGCAAAAAATTGCTATTACTACGATGCCGCTGTCCAGCATGCTAGCCACTACACCGCCATTCTAATCTAATATATATATATATATATATATATAGGTTGGCTGATCGTAGTCGAGGGTTCGGAAGACCGGGATTCAATCCCAGGTCAATTCATACCAAAGACTCCAAAAATGGAACTTGATGCCTCCTTGTTTAACACTCAGAATTATAAGGTTACGGATCAAGTTTAAGTGGAGCAATGCTGGGAAAGGAATTGCGCCCTCCCTTACACCTCGGTCATTTGGCTAATGAAAAGAGAAGCTTCGGATCACCCTCGACAACTAGCGGCTAATTTACTGACTTACTATATATATATATATCTGTGTGTGTGAGAAAAAGACAGAGATAGATATATCGATTGTGAGTCTTTTGTGGGTATAATTCTGGTGTGTTTGTTTGCTTGTTGGTTGGTTCGTTAATTTGTTTTACGGTGTATCAAACCTTTTCGCCGAATTAAAATTTAAATAATTCAATTTAGTATAAAAATAGTTTTTGTTTACAAAAAATAATATGTCAAAACAGTTCAATGAAATGTCAAAATATTTCTATTTCAAACAATTCAGTTAAGCAAAAGTATGCAGTTTAAATGTCAAAACAGTGCTATTTCAACCAATTCAGTTTAGCAAAAGTTCATTTTAGTTCTATTTGACACGTAGATAGGACCCATAACAGGTGCTACCACTCCAGGCCAGAGTGGGCCAGGGAATGATGCATTTTTGGAACCTCATAAGACTTTTTAGTGTCCTATCCAAACGTGGGTGGGGGTCTTACCCCTCTACAGAGAAGTAGTCAGGACAAAGGAGTGTGTTTGTGTGTGTGTGAGTGATTGTGTTTAGCATATGAGAGTCAAAATAATTTTTCGTACTATTGTGGCTATATCAGTAACAACAATAATGAACTTAAACGGGGAGTCCGCCGTCCCAAGTGGCTAACTTTCTGTACTTCACCTCCGTAGTAAGCAAGTTCGAACTTAAGCGGGGCTATTGCGTTCAACTTATCAATAACACGGGAAAAATTTTAACCATATTTACCCAACCCCTCCGCTCGGGCAGGATATGATACAAGGTCAATTTTTAAGCAGTTTAACAGGTTTGAATTCAGAAGTTTCCTTCTCCTAGGATAGTTGCCTTACCAAGGCTGAAGAACCTAGTCTGCCCTACAATTTACCCATAACTGGAGGGAGAATAATCGGATTCTTACCTTTCCCAAGGGTATTAGTGCTATGTGAAATGCGATCAGTCTCGTCCAGGATTTGAACTCGTGTCGCCGTGTCCATTTGCTACGACGATAACCATTGCACCACGGGCACTTCCAACTACTGGAAAAAATTTAACTCTTCCTCTCTCCCCCAGCTGTGTATTAAAAAGTACCACTACAAGGGTTGCTTTGGCATAAAATAACCCACGAAGGTTGATATGCGATTAAAGAAAGAAACCGAACCAAACCAACTGATATTGGAAAATGACAATTTTGAAGTCGAAGAGTAGTTATTTTACTATTTTAAAATGCGTTTTAAATTGGGTTTCAGTGTTTATATTTTCTTAAGATTATATATATATATGCACACACACACATACACACACACACACACACACACACACACATATATATATATATATATATATATGTATATATATATATATATCAGTAGCAGTGTTTGTGTGTACGTATTTGGATTATATCGAAACCTAGAAAGAGACTTAAGGACAAAACCAGTTCTTATTCTCATGTACAGAATATACTGATGTCACAGTAAGCCATTTATTTTGTGGGTGGCCCGGACAAAAAATCGGTTTGCCCTCCCAGTTGGATGTGTATAATAATCCGATCTTAAAAGTAGCAGTTGTGTAAGTTGCTTTTTTAATCCGCCATTCGTTGAGGAGAGGGTGTCGGGGTTGTAGACAACGGCAACTGAAGATATGACAGCGAGTATCGCATTGATGCGAGATGGGCGTCCGTGAAAGTCCGACCATGTTGAAAAAAAAAAAAAAAAAAAGGAAAGAAAAGAAAAGAAAGAAAATGGTGGCCAGTGAGTAGGTGGGTGGAATGGAGGTGAATCTAAACCTCTTACTGATAGGGCTAACTATACCCAGATAAGCTGAAAACGTAAACTTTGTCAGCACAAAAAAATTGATTGATACCACCAGTGAGTTTGGAGCTGAGCTTAGTTTAATAATAGACAGGCAAGGAAAATAAGCATATATATATATATATATATATCATCATCATCATTAAGTCTCGCTGATAGCATGGAGTTCTCTTACTCTCTCGCTCTCTCTCTCTCTCTCTCTCCATCTCTCTCTCTCTCTCTCACACACACCATCTGCCTCTATCATCCATCACTCCTGGCAGGTCTTCTAAATAGCATCCAGTGTCCGCACTGATCCGATGTATGAAATTACTCGCTGATCGGCCAACACTGGTGCGTCCTCGTGGAGGTATTCCTTAGAGAAGATTGCAAAGGATTTCATAATTACTTCTCAAGCAGTCCATACTTGATGTTGGGGCAATTCTGCTTCGTGGATGACAAAATAATATTAACGGCCAATCAGACGAGTATGGTACAAGGCCTTTTTTAAGGTGGATCCGGGCGCTGGGCTGTTGCCCAGACACGCCGGCCGGCCCCCAAAATGCCTCGGGTCCCGTCGGCAATTTCATTAGACGCCCGGCGATAAACTTAACCCCTCCGAGGAGAGTTAAAGCCTAGGGGACGGCCCCCTCAGGCTCGAGGTATGTCCAGAGATGAGACACACCTGACCAGATCTGTGCCGTTGATACCTCTGTCGACCGAAGTGTGACCCATCTACTGGATCCAGTTGATTAAAATCAACCCGAAAACAATATTAACTCGGTCCCAGGGAAGACTTCCGCCAGGTAATACCTGCTTAGCAAGATTGAGCTTGGCTCCTGAAAGGCCTAAAAATAAATATTGCCGATGGGACCAAGCATTTTTTGTTACGGTAACTCATCGGTTTCGATTCGTGTGTAGTTCCCCTCTGAAAAATGACTCGGTGTGAAGTCGGATAAATAACTTAGCTCTCTAACAGTACCCGGCATGTCTCGTTCGTCTTGCTTGGATCTAGTCAATGACGAAATAACTGGAGTAAAAGCTGTTTGAACAACGGAAGAATGCTATCATCAGCTTTGAACAAATCCAGGAAGCAACGCCCCACAAAGCTGCCGTGAACGGTCACTTACTATCTCATCTCCCTCTCTCTTGCACACACTCACACACACTCCTTTTTACACAAACACACACACACACACACACACACACATATATATATATATATAAGTTGTCGACCATAGTCAAGGGTGACCCGAAGGCTCCCTTTTCAATAGCTACTACACCGAGGAGTCGGGGTGGGCGCTATTCCATTCCCTGGATTGCTCCACTTTACCCTTGATATGTACCTTATATTGCTGAGTGTTAAGCAAGGAGGTATCAAGTACCATTCTTTGAGTCTTTGGTATAAGTCGAACTGGGATTGAACCCCGGTCCTCCGGGTCATTGTCGAACACTCTACCCATAAGGCCTGTACAAAAGTATCAAAGCAAGTATGAACAATGAATAAAACCTGAATTTTCTTCAAAATACTTTATCATTCATCACTTTTTTATATTGTATTTTTAATGCCTTTTACGTCCTTAAATCTGATCCTTGGTTTGTTTTGTTTGTTTAATGGCATGTAAACTTTCGTGGGATATTTAATGCCGAAGTTTTCTTTGTAGAAGAACATCAGTGATACAATCTAAACCATAGCAGCGGGGAATAAGGAAGTTCATGCCTCTCGCAAGGGAAAGTAATAGAGTTCGAACTCGTTTACTACGATGTCACAGTCCAGTACTTTAACCAATGTGCCACGGATATTCCTTCCTATCTTGGAGATGTCTGGTCGATTATAACGCCATTTTGACCCATTTAGAATTATTCTATGCTAAGGAATTAATCGGCCCATTGGCCAAGTGGGTAGAGTGTTCGCCAATGATCTGAGAGACCTGGGTTCAATCCCAGGTCGCGTCATATCAAAGACTTTAAAAATGGTACTCGATAGCTCCTTTCTTAACACTCAGCAATATAAGATACGTATCAAGGGTAAAGTGGAGCAATCCAGGGAAAGGAGTAGCACCATCACCAACAGCTCGGCGTAGTAGCTATTGAAAAGGGAGCCTTCTGGTCTCCCTTGACTACGGTCACCAACTTTACTTACTTACTTTATGCCAAGTAATTAGGGAATTGGTACATTGTACGTTTATATTAGGTTTCTTTTTTAATGGCATTTAAACTTTCATGGGTTATTGAATGCTACAGAAATCTTTGTAGAATAACAGTAGTTGCACTATTTAATCCATACCGGGTGGGTTGGGAGATAAAAGTCTGCATACTTTTTTTCGAGGTATTCCCTAATTGAAAGCAGTGGTCTGACTGGAGTTCACACTCGCTAACTACGATGTCGCAGTCTAGCACTTAAGTTCCAACCCCCCTCCGTTTATAATTATATTTTTTGTGTAGATTTTTAAAATTTTTTATTGTGCACGGTTATTTGATAAAGTATTCTTATCTAATACTAATATCTGTTAAACCTGCCCAGTCGATTTAGGCTGAAGAATACACCGACTGCATCTCTGCACAGGGGTAAGACTCCCCCAAAACGAGGGTTCTGGATAATGCACAAAACTATATGATGGAGAGGGTCCAGTCCTGGAATTTAAGGAAATAGAGTAACCCTTCATAGACATTACTGTTGTATAGCCATGACCATGAACAACTATACAAACACATATGCATGCGAAATCATAACGACGACACAATAATAACGAGCGACACAGTTCTTTAGAAAAATATGTACCTCTCACTTTACTTTGGGGTGTCCTCGTGGTGTAATGGTTAAAGCGATGAACTGCGGAATCGTAGTACGCGAGTTCGTACTCCAGTCGCGCTATTATGTTCACTTTCGGGCAAATACCCTTGGGAAAGGTATGAACCCCCTTATTCTCCCTCCAGCTATGGGTAAATAGTAGGACAGAGTAGGTTCTTCAGCCTTGTTGAGGCAACTAGTCTAGGAGAAGGAAAACTCTGAATTCAAACCTGTTAAACTCCGCTTAAAAATTGACCTTGTGTCATATCCTGCCCGAGCGGAGGGGTTGGGTAAATAGTACCTCTCACTTTACTTGAAAGGGCTGTGTGTGTGAGAGGGAGTTGGAGTCAACATACAACATTACTCCCAGGCCACTCTGAACCGGAGTGGTAGCACCTGGTAGTGTTCTATCTATGAGTCAAGTAGAACTGTTAGACATTTAAACTGTGTGCAAAAAAATAACGTATGTTTAATTAAATTATCTTAATTAGAACTCTTTGGCGGTGGAAACAAATGACCGACATTTAATTGATTTGTTAGTGATACATAGCAACTATTTAACTGTGCGCAAACAAATGAGTAATATTAGTGTCACATAGCAAGACTTGGGGCTGTTTAATTGTATGGAAAATAGAATTAGTGATGCTATTTGGAACTGTGTGCAAATAAATGAATAAATTTGAATATAATAATTAGCGTTAAATATCCATACAAGCTGGGTGCAGACAAATGATCAATATTAACTCGAATTAGTGTTAGGTAGCAATAATTGAAACCATTTAACTCTGTAGAAACATTAGCGATACTTGTGTGCAAAAAAGTTAGTTCTATCTAAATTGGGGGTTGTCCTCGTGGTGTAATGGTTAAAGCGATGGACTGCAGAATCGTAGTAAGCGAGTTCGTACTCCAGTCGCGCTATTACGTTCACTTTCGGGCAAATACCCTTGGGAAACGTTTAAAACCCCCCTATCCCCCAAGCTATGGGTTAAATAGCACCACTACTGTTCTTGTAGAAAAATGGCTTTGGCATTAAATAACCTACAAAGGTTGATATACTATGAAACAAAGAAACTAAACCAAACCATCTATCTAAATGAAATTACTTACAAATTATATATAAATGAGTACAGACTGATGCTAAATTGAATTTTTAGTGTTACATAGCAAAGCTTGAAACCATTTAACTAAAGGCAAAGATGAACTTCGGCTTGTTTGAAAATGTTATCTAGAAAATGTGTTTATAAAACATGCATATTTAATATACATGTATAAAGAGGATTTGGCATAAGATAACCCATAATATTTGATATGCCATAGAAATTCGACTAACCAACCTAACTTAATTGTTAAACAGTATTATTTGACTCTTAGGCCACTCTTTCTTAGGATCAGAGTAGACCTGGGAGTTATGACAATGAAGGTTAGTCTGGTGGATATTTTGTTTTACAGCATATCAACCCTTTTCAGATCATTTAATGTCGAAATAAGTAATTTTGGTTTGATTTGGATTTATGGCCTATCAACTATTGTTGGTTATTTAATGCCAAATCCATTTTTTACATACGTGGTGCATTCAATAGGTTTCCAAACTTTTTTGTACCGGCATTTAGAATTGTCGTAGACTTTTGAAAATTCAGTACGTTATTGCTATACATATTATGAGATGACTGACCAATTTTCTGATGTCTGGTTCAAATGAACAGTAACATCAGGAATTAGAATATACCCTACTAAAGCCTGATTGTCACAGCTGGTGAATTTCAAAAATGCAATCTGGACACGAGGAAGAACGATATGCAATAAAATTCTGTTTTAAACTTGGAAAAAATACCACAGAAACGTATAGAATGCTTCAGAATACTTTTGGACCATCTTGCACGAATCGAGCATCAGTTTTTGAGTGGCATAAGAGATTCAAGGAAGGCAGGGAGTCTGTGAAGGATGATGAGAGGTGTGAGAGGAGTAAGTAAGTCAATATACCAGAGTTGATTGGCCAAAGTGTTAGGGTTAGGGTTACTATGTTGAGGTTTTAAGGGAGTTCAGGAAGAGATTCCTTAGGAAGAGGCCAGCACTCTTCACATCGGGTCAGTGACATTTCCACCAGGATAATGCACCAGTCCACAACTCCATCCTTGTCACAGACTATTTGACCAAGATGGGCATCAAGACACTTCCTCAGCCTTCCTACAGTCCAGACCTTGCTCCCTGTGACTTTTGCTTATTCCCTAAGCTCAGAGGCTGTCCTTATGAGACAACTGAGGAGATGAAGGAGACTAGAGTTTCATGTGTGTACTATCAATAAAAGACCCCATACAAAAAAAGTCTGGAAACTTATTTACTGATCCTCGTATAAACAATTCCGTTTCCCGTAAGTATGCAGTTAAAATGTCCCAAAAGTTCTATTTCAAGCAATTCAGTTTTGCATAAGTACACTGTTTAGTTCTATTTAACCCATAGATAGGACGCTATTAGGTGCTACTACTACGGGCCAGAATGTATCTGGGAGCTATGCCAATAAAGGAACTATTAATGGAACCTCACCATCAGATTGTTTACTTTCATATCCAGTGCACCCATTGGGGAAGTCTTACCCTTCTGCAGAGATGTAGTCGGTGTATTCTACAGCCCCAGCCGATTAGGACAAGCAATAAGGGGTTACTTTGCATTCCCCATAGCTAACCAGTAAATGCATTTTAGTGTAATGCCCTACGGGATCTCCCTTTTTTTGATGGTGGTTTTATTCCTCTACAGGAATTGTAGTCAGCATATTCTCATCATCATCACATCGCGCTGGTAGCACGGATATCCCTGACCCTCTCTCGCCACTCCTCTCTATCGTTCATCGCCCTAGGTAGGTCTTCAGGACAGCATCCCGTATCCTCACATAGCTGCTGAATGTATGTTCGTGCTGGTCGTCCTGCTTTTGCACGGCCCTGTGTGGGGGTCCATAAGAGTACATCACTTATGAGTTCGTCCCTGCTTCTCCAGCAGTGTCCTGCATGTCTGGTTCGTCTAACTTGAATAGTTTTCGTGATAGGAGGCAGGTGGCCGTACAGTTGGTGTCTTGTGGGGTGTTGCCGCCAGGACTTGTTTAAGATTGCACGTAAGTCTAAAATTTGGCAGAAAGTCGCACAAAGCTACAATAAGAGGACACGAGAGCCTCACTGAGAGTAATGATTAGTAAGCTATATTAGATAATGATTTTGATTTTCACTGGGTGCCCTATACTTCTGACATTGCACCACAACTAATCTAAGCTTAGTAAATAGCCACAAAGAGAGGGCATAGACACCTCAGGTGGTGTAATGGTTAAGAAAGATGTTTAGTAGAACATTTTGGTGAGATCAATCCTCACTGAGTGCTCAATAATTTTGACCTTATGCTACAACTAAGCTAAGCTTACCAAATTACTACATGTTCAAAAAAGTGCTGATCAAAAAATATTTAAAGTCGGAACTGACTCGTTTAAATGAAGTCTAGATCTTTAGACGTCATCAATTATATAACACTCTAAGCTGTGTATATGTTTTCATTGAAGTTTACTATTTTGAAAGTTAAAATTAAAAGAAAAAAAAAGAAAAGAAAAATGAATGCTTCAATTTTGTTAGTTTTTCTTAACACCTCGGGTGCATTTTGTGTATATCAGTTGCCTTTTAAGAATAACAAAACGGAGAAATGTTTTTTCATATAGTGCATAAACTTATTGACGTCACACAAAGAGCTCTTTAAGTATTTGACTGAGTGTGGCAAGATGGCATCTTTTAGTTGTTCTTTAACGAATGGTAAGTCTCGTCACTTTTATATAACAGTGAAAAATCACAGATTTCAAATAATTTTATAAAAGATCATTTGAATGTATAGACATAAATTTATGACCAACTAAGTCACTTACATACAAAGGAAATAAATAAATATCTTAAAGAGACTAATAATTTATCATTACGATTAATTTGTCTATTTAGCGGCATTTGAACCCTTTGTGGGGAATCTAATATAGAAAATTTATTCAAATTTAACTAGAGTATATAAATACTAAAAAATATAGTTAGTAGATTTATAAATTTGCTGGTAATACAGATAGATGGTTACAAGCATTATCTAAATCTAAAAATTTGCACACAGTTATATGGTAACAAGTATTTTTTATCAAATACTAATAACATTGGTTTACAAAAATAAATTTTTGGTCTGAGGCAAGAATGGGGATAGGTGTTTTTTGTTAATTCGGGTGTGCTGAATTCAGATTTATAAATAGTTTTGCTCTATCACCTCTAGTTTTCTGGCTTTTAAATTTTAGTATAAACAGAGAATATATGTGCATATTTCAAGAGTTGCAGCAGCTTATAACAGATAAAACAGGATAGATAAAGAACACTGATTGAATCAATATACTTGGATGACACATTTACACAATTCATAGTACCACAGACAGTCAAAAGTGTGTTTTCTTTGAAGATCTGGTGTATTTTGCCTCCGGGATGTCACGCAAGAGCATCCAGCAGAAGTCTCCCATCATGCCGAGGTTCCATTTGCCTTGATAGTTGCTCTCCATCTTCTTAATGCCTTGGTGGAATCTTTCTCCATGCTCATCACTCACTGCTCCAAGGTTTGGCGGGAAGAAGTTGAGGTGGGTATGGAGAAAATGAATCTTGAGTGACATTTGGCACCCCATATCCTCGTAAGACTTTAGCAACTTCTCACTACATGCTTGGTAATCTGGTACTCGTGTGTTACCAAGGGAGCCACTACAGACTGACTTGAATGCTTCCCATGCTCTCAGTTCTTTTAGGTTAAGAAGCTCCTCAAAGTCAGAATCCTTCGGCACTTTTCGGATCTAAGGTTCGACAAAGATGCCCTCTTTGAGCGTAGCAGCAGTAAGACCTGGGAACACAGTAGACAAGTGTTGGAAGGCAGCACCATTTTTGTGCAACGCCTTCACGAAATTCTTCATCAAACCAAGCTTGATGAGAAGAGGAGGAAGAAGCACCTTATTCATGTCCACTAGAGGATTGTCCTTGAGACTGTGTTTGCCAGGAACAAAAGTGCTTCTGGGATACAGCTCGACTATCCCAGAGACAGAGAAAAACAACTGTACTTTGTGAAGCCTGCTTGCATACCCATAAGAAGACCAATGACCTTATTTGTTCCGATTCCTGAAACTGGTGATCCTTACATCTTCCTGGATGAAGAAGCCGAGAAGCCAAGAGCTCTGACTGCTGTTTTGACTGATACAAATCACGAGCAAGATCATTCAGGTCTTCTTACGTGATCCTGTGTGGTTCATTGCCACTTGTTCCTGAATATGTAGACTCAATATCTTCCAAAGATATCTTCGGCAGAATCCTCCCTTGAAGGCATTTCTTCATCTGATGAGTAAAGAAGATCCTTATTTACTGGAGGTTTGGGTACAGGAAGATCATCTGAATGGGGAATGGGTCTCATAGCAGATCGAAGGTTGGGATATTTGATCTTTTTCCTAGAAAATGCATTGAAACCAGTTATATTAGTTAAACAAAAATAACAATCATCTGCGTGGTTTCGCGGCTCTCTCCAAACCATAGGGACTGCAAAGTTGAAAGCCGCTTTCTTGCCATTAAACCATGCAGTTAGTCCATTGTAGCAGGGTTTACAACAGATGTGTAGAGCCCAAGACTTGTCCTGATCACGAATTTTACAGTCAAATATTGTAAAAGTAGGCGGTTCTGAGGAGGGAAGTGATGGTTCGACGCTGTGCAACTGTTGTGAAGTCCCAACACACGTAGCAGAAAGAATTGGCCTTGTTGAGGCATCCTCGACATTTTGACGTGCTTGAAGCTATTGGAGAATCTGAAAATATTACAAAGTAAAACTAAATATGCATTTGAAAATGTAATACTAATATTTAGTAATCCAAAAGATGTGTAATACGATAGTTGAGGGACACCAACCTCCTGCGCCGCCTGCGAGACAACCTCTTCCAATGACTGCCAGAGTGTGCATTGAGACCTGCTGCCTTAACTGTTAAAATCCGTCTTGATATATAACTATATATATATATATATATATAATTTAATGCTATCACTTACATTTAGTGGATAATAACTAAAAAATAAGCCATAAGTCTCACAATATTAGAATTAACCCTGAATTCATATACGCCTTTATGTACCGTATATGCACAAAATGCACACTATGCATATCTAAAAAACTAGAGGTGATGAGTAAAAACAAATTTCAAATTTGAATTCAGCACCCTCAAATTACGTAAAAACGGGTATTTTTGTGCTTGCCTCAATTTCTTTGTAAACTTGTGTAATTTGAACACAGTTATAGGGTTACTAGTATTATAAGTAATTACATGTTTTCATGTAACAAATAATCCGTTATCATAATCATCATCATCATGTCGTGCTGGTAGCATGGATATCCCTGAACCTCTCTCGCCATTTTCCCTATCGTTCATCGCCTCTGGCAGGTCTTCTGGACTACATCCCGTCAAGAAATAATTCTTAATACAATTTGAACATAATTATTAGGTTTCAATTATTCATATCTAATACAAATATTTTAAAGTATATTTTTTGACACATAGATGAGACTCTAATGATTATTTCCACCCCCGGGTATAGTTTAGTGTCATACCAAGGCGACACATATTCTGAAAAAATCTAATAGGAATCCATTATCCTTCATAAACAGAAACATCGATATCATTATAGATCTCTATTGTAAGAGAAACCAAACTTACGGAAGCGCTCGTGACGAAACAATTATTTATCTTAGAAACTGGAATCGGCTAACCAAATTCAAACCCTGAACGAGGCTTTTATCATTTCATAAAGCCCACATACTTTTGGGAAAGGTATGAATCTAAATATTCCCCGTCCAGTTATTGGTAAATGATATTGGACTATCTTGGTGGAAATAGTATTCGTCACGAAAAGTTTCTAATCTGTTATATATATATATATATATATATATATACATATAACCGGCTCATTGTCCTTGTGGGTAGATTGTTCGCGACTGATCCGGGAGACCTGGGTTCAATCCGGGGTCTAGTCATACCAAAGACTTTAAAAATGTTACTTGATACCTCCTTGCTTAACACTCAGCAATATAAGGTACGTATCAAGGGTAAAGTAGAGCAATCCAGGAAAGGAGTAACGCCTTCCCCTACACCTCAGTATAGTAACTATTGAAAGGGAGCCTTCTGGTCGCCCTCGATTACGGTCGCCAACTATATATTGTTGCGATAGAAGTTTATGGCTCTGTCCGAAGAATAAGTAAATAATGAAACCCTGTAATATATATATATATATATATATATATATATATATATATATATATATATATATATATCAGTTTGACGTTTGCATTCTGGGAAAAATAAATCCTCCAATTACGGAAAAAGCCCAGATATGTGGCAGTCATTTTTTCAAAAGTCTTGTCCGCTTGTGAATCCTGAACACTGGAAATTGACTTGAGGCATTAAAGAACCATTTTTGACTTTGCAAAATCTATACTCTGTATTGATGTTTCAATATGTCTAACTTATTTACAAGCAGTTGAGCATACTGGGCTTGGCTCTTTAACCTTGGTATGGAAACCGGCGTAGGAGACGGAAAACTCAGAATTCAAAATTACTTCTACCCCGGGAGAGAGAAGGGCTCTTCCAGGTTATTTATGACCAAGAAACGGTACTTGAGGAAACCTCTGAAGACCAAAGCAGTTAGTGAACCTGTTTACGGATCATCTAGTATATATATATATATATATATATTACCGGTTGTTACTTACGGGTAAATACAAAGTGCTTCTCATGAATCGAAGACGCTGATAGCCGTTTGCGCATATGTATACAAATGTCAAAATTCCTTCGCTTACGTGGAATATGATCATGGCTGTGCAGTGAAATATCCGACTGGCGTAGAGTAAGTCAGATTTCAGCCCTATTTTGAAGCATTTCGCGTGCCTAGCCACACTGAAAAGATGTGATACAACGAAGCAGTCTGTCTGTAGATGACAATATATATATATATATATATATATATATATATATAATTAAATTATAATTAAATAATTTCTTGTAATCTTTTTTAACATAAAAGAAAGTAAGAACAATTTGATTAAAGAGGAAATTGAATGTTATGAAAGTTTTTCTCAAATTTTACTGTTCTAAAAAAACAAACTATGAAACGAAACTTGCTAGTCTGGTTAGTTTGTTATGAAATGTAGAAAAAGGAATAAAGAAACAATGAAAAGAAAATGAAAGAAGCAAACACTTCTGTTGGAAAATTAGTGGGAGAAGCCCTATTATATAAGCAGCAGAAAAAATAACATTGATAAAGTAAAATACGACAAAAGGGTGTAAAATAAATAACAGTGCAAAAGAAGGAAGTAAAACAGGTAAACTCATTTAATGAAATGAAAAAAAAAATGAAGTCAAGAAAGATAAAAGAATGACATGAAAAAAGCATGAAGAATAAAAAAAAATGGTAGATAACGAAACTGTGGAAATATTATGTAGATTCAAAAAGTATCGACAATGAAACTATTTACAAAAACGGACATGAACAGATATAGGTAAGTTGTCTTTAAAAAAATTCCCTTAGTATTCAACAAGCTTATTCCTGCGAGTTTTGTTTTGTTCGAAGCACTTCTGAAACACAATATAGTATTAAGCTGTGCTGTAGTATTTTTTTTATTATCCTCTACTTCCTCAAATTTTTACCTAACATTGTCGATATGGCTTAGAATACGCAGACTGTATCAACTGGAGAGGTAATTTACTAAGCTTTTTTGCTTATATGTAGCACAAGGCCGCATGAATTGGGCACCCAATGAGAATCGAACTCACCCGTGTAGGTTTGCTATTCTACCTTGCTAACCATTACACCACCCGAGGTGCCCCTGTATCAACTGGAGAGAAGTAAATCCCACATTTCTAAAAAAAAAAAAAAAGTGTACGTTCTGGGTATGAGATTACAAAAGATCTGATTGAGAGGCTCTAGTTCTAGATTGGTTATGTTTGGTTTTATGGACAATCAACTATTGTAGGTTATTTAATGCCAAATCGATTTTTATACGTAAAGACAGTTCCATTTCAAACTTTTCAATTTAGCGCAAGTAAACTGTTTAGTTCTATTTAACCCATAGATAGGACTCTATCAAGTGCTACCACTCCGAGCCAGAGTGAACCTGGGAGCAACAGCAGTGAAGAGGAACTCTGCATTCCCCAAAGCTCAAGCATTGCTGGAACCTCACTATCAGAGTGTTTAGTGGCCGAACCAGGAGACTCATTGGGTGGGGGTCTTACCCTTCTGCAGTGAAGCAATCGGGGTATTCTACAGTAATCTAGTTCTAGAGATCTAGGGCATGTGGAGTATCCCTTCATTACCATTACTCTCAGATCCACTCAGATCCGGAGTGGTTTAGCCTTTTAGGATTACAACTATGGGTCAAATAGAACAGTTTAAAAATATTCTTATTCGATAAGACCGTATTAAAAAAAAACTCCTTAGAAATAATTACACAAAAAATGTAAATATGAATGTACAGGGAGGTGCCCGTGGTGTAATAGTTATCGTCGTAGGAAATGGATACGGCGACACGAGTTCAAATCCTGAACGAGACTGGTAGCATATCACATAGCACTAATACACTTGGGAAAGGTATGAATCCTATTATTCTCCCTTCAGCTATGGGTAAATAGTAAGGCAGACTAGGTTCTTCAGCCTTGGTGAGGCAACTAGTCTAGGAGAAAGAAAACTCTGAATTCAAACCTGTTAAACTCCGCTTAAAAAGATTGACCTTGTGTCATATCCTGCACGATCGGAGGCGTTGGGTGAATATGATAAATATGAATGTACAGTGAAAGCGATTCCCTAACCTCAAGGTATGATAATAACCCTAGTTAGGTTGGTGAAGGGTTAGAATAGATAAATACATTCTACTTAGTGATATTCGTATGTGCCAACAGATATTTAGGCATCATTTCGTTTAAAATTCACTTTCACAACCTTCAGACTATTTGTAATTTTAACTGTTGCCAAACACAGTTCTGTACGAATATATGATCAACATTTAAGAATATGACAGAGGGATCATTGTCGTGTTTAATTTTTGCTGAAGAATGATCAAATTCAGACGTTGATTGATTGGTTGACTGATTAATTATGACTGAATGTCATCCTATTAAGTAGAATCTACCGACTGCATCTCTGCACAGAGGTAAGACCCCTCTCCAATGAGTGTCCTGAATATATGGCATTAACCTATCCCATGACGAGGCTCCAGGAATGCTGGAGCGTTGGGGATTACGGAGTACTCGTTTATTGCCATCGCCTCCCACTCTGGTCCGGAGTAATAGTACCTGATATGGTCCTATCTATGGCCCAAATAGAACTGTTTAACACTTAAACTGGGTGCAAACAAATGACTTATGCTAAATCGAATTACTTGAAATAGAACTGTTTGATCCTTTATCGGTGTGTAAATAAATAACTGATGTTTAATTGAATTGTTAATGATAGATAGCAATCCTTTGAACCATTTAACTTTGTTGACTAATACTAAATTGAATTGCTAGATATAGATCTATATAGATATAGATCATTTAACAATGTATATCAACAAAATGTGTTTAAAAATCATATATTTGATATATTTGTAAAAACAGGATTTGGCATTGAATAACCAACACTGGTTAATATGCCATAAAACCATCACAAACCACGACCGAAGAGATTTGGGTCTTCATTTGTTAATGATTATGATGATGACTGATTTATTTTAAAGGTATTTCAACCCAACTAGGATTATTTTATGCTCAGTGGTAAGGGAATAGTATTCATTGTACGTTCATATCTACATTTTTGTGTTGTTGTTTCTTAAGTTTTTTTTAATCATTCGTATTCGACAGAACTTATCAAATACGAATGATTTTTAAACATATCTATTGATCTTGGCTCAGAGTGGACCTGGGAGTAATGATAATCTCTAGATCTCGAAAACCGAAGCCTCACCACCAGATTTAGTTTAATGTTATACGAAAGACACCCTCCTTTTTGGTGGGGAATTACTCCCCTGCAGGAGATACTGGATATTCAATGTCTCACCGACATGGTTGTTTACTTGTTGGCTTGTTAATTTAATTTCTTATAAATTAGAATTATAAAAGAAAGAACCCCCAAAACTTTTTACCTGTTATTCCCTTTTCAGTTAGACATGTTAATTGGAATTGGTAAGTAGCAGAATATTCGACCCTGTAAAAGACGAAAAGAAAAAAAAAATACAAGGACCGGATCTGAATGCCGGACGAATCGCATTGTAATTAAATTTTGGTTGGATGGGAGTTACTGCCATTTTCGACTGTAGACTTCCGATAAGGCAGCCATGTAGGTCTGGGCTCTGATGTCGAAGTTAAGACTATATGTTGAGGCGCGTTGCAATTGTAGCTGGAAGATGTCAGTGACTAGGGAAATGGTTGAGGGAGATCGATTTATTTTGGGAAACTTTTCAGATAGGTTTAGTCTCCAGCGATATGTATATATATATATATATATATATATAAGGTGATTTGTTGAAAAAATTTCCTTAAGTAAGTTACTAATGTATAGTATTTTATCTTTATCTATTTATTCAATTTTTAGACTTTAGTTTGGTATAAATTGGAACCTATGATTAAACAAAAGCTCATCCTTTAATAGAAATGTGATAACTCTTTTTGTTTATATCGTTTATTGTACACAACAGTTTTAACCCTTTCCCTTACTGCCTTTGTCGAGAGACTGAAATGAAATACATAACACACTTGTAAACGTTCTAAAAGTAAGTTAAGACTTTAGAATTCGAAGTCTGGTATAAGGTCTTGATTTCAGCGGTGGTGGTAGACCGTCTCTTACTGGGATTGTTTTTTTTACTCTTCTGATTCCAACTCTAACACTCTTCGGACTCTCTCTTTGAACCCCACCTCTCTCTCTCTCTCTCTCTCTCTCTCTCTCCTGATTCTTCTTCTTCTTCTTCTTCTTCTTCTAACTCCCTATCTGTATTGTATTAGCCACATACATATACAAATATATGCGGAACATAATCAAACATAATGACGAACTTCAATGAACGAACGAATACACTTCTTTATAAAAATACCTCACACTTTATCCTTGAAAGGGTGATGTTTCTTGTGTGTGAGAGGTGAGTTGGAGACGGGGACAGACTGCTATATTGACCCCAAGTTCTTCTTCGACTATAGCAGCACTTCTTTCTCATCTTGACTGAGTTGTTCAACCGTGGGTCACTGAGGGTCGCAAAGCCCTCAGCCTGCAAGCTGGTTCTCACGCTGACATCCTCTCTCCAACTGACTCGAACCGTCTGGCACCTGGTTATATTACTGTTTTACGTTCACCTGCTTCCGCTGTTCTTCCGCTTATTTACACAGGTTCATCTCTTGATTGACGGCTCGGTCGAGGGTGAATATATAACATCTGGACTCTCTCTAGACTATCAGTCTGAGATGTTGAAAAACTCAGTTTAAACTGAGCCTGGTGTCCAACCAGCGTGGGGGTTGGCTGGTTAAAGAATTTTCTCATTCTTAAAGTCACTTTCTCATTAACCCAATTATGTTGTATAGCCACATAATACATATGCATGCAGAAACATAACGACGTAATGAAGACGAGCGAAGACATTTCTTTAGAAAAATATACCTCTCACTTTATTTAAAAGGGTTCGAAAGGGTTACTAAAGGTTATACTGTGTGAGAGGTGAGTTGGGGACTGAACAGAACTGCACCATATTGACCCTCACTCTTATGGCCAAAACAGCGTTTCTTTCCCGTTCTCCGGGGCTGCTCAACCGGGGGCCTGGGGTTTTCATTCCAGCATCTACTCCCCAACTCCAACTGAGACTCTGAACTCCAACTGTTTGATCGGGGATCTTCGGCTGGGTGCTGGTTCTCTTTACATTATCTTCTCTCCAACTGATTTGAACTTCCTGTCGCCGGGGTTATATAATAATTTGACGTCCACTCTTCTTCCTGCGAGCGTCACAATTCAATTCAATCCCTCGACAGTCAAGATCATATCCTGATATTCCTCGAGCGGATGTACCTGTTATTTACACAGGTGCATTTCCTATTTTGACAGATTGGCCGGTTTGGCGGTCAATATACAACAATCTTATTTAAAACAACCTTTTCGAATTTGCAGAATTTTCCAGCCCTTTTTTGGTGGCTAGAGGTAGAACAAATGCTTATAAAAAAAAACAAAAAACAAATACACGCAAACATTCTCACAATGTCAGAATTTTCGCTAATATTCGCACTATCCACCATAAAAAACTACACCCATAACATTTCTTTATTAAAAAGTTATTTTTATAAACCCAAGATACGAAAATCTTATCATTTTTGATAATACATTCTGAGATTAAAGCGAATATTATTACTTTTTATTACTAAACTGTATCTCATCTGAACTCAATAGCAGAAAATCATATTACAATACTTCCAAACCAAATATCAAATGGCAACCGGGGTTCAATCCCAGGTCAAGTCATACCGAATACTCAATAAATGGTACTTGATACCTCCTTGCTAAACACTCAGCATTATAAGGTACATATCAAAGGTAAAGTGAAGCAGTTCAAGGAAAGGAGTAGTGCCTAAACTTACAGGTCGGAGCAGTAGCTTTTGAAAAAGGAGTCTTCGGTTAGCCCTCGACTACGATCGCTAAATTTATTATATATATATATATATATATATATATTGCCGAGTCGGCTGTAGGTGTAGAATACATTGACTACTTCTCTGCAGCGGAGTAAGACTCCCTCAACGAGTGTCCTGGATATATGACACTGAACAATCTGATGGGGAAGCTCCAGTAATGCTGCAGCTTTGGGAAATACCGAGTACCCCTTCATTGCCATTGCTCCCAGGTCCAATCTGGCTCAGAGTGGTAGCACCTGATAGGGTCCTATCTATGGGTCAAATAGGAATAAACTATGTATTTATGCTAAACTAAATTGTTTGAAATAGAAATAGAACTGTTGTTGACATTGAAACTGCGTACTTATACTAAACTGAATTGTCTGAAAAAGAGCTGTTTTAAAATTTAACTTTGGAAAACAAAAAACAACTAGACTTAAACTGAACTGAATTGTTTGAAATTTAATACGGCGTTAAATGACCCGAAAAAGGTTGATACCATGTAAAACAAAACAACCAACCAACCAACTAATCAACCATACACACACACACATATATATATATATATATGTGTGTGTGTATGTGCATGTGTGTATGCTTACTTATCTCCTCTTTGGTAGGAGAGGTCTCATGACGTAGTAGTAAACATGTTGGACTGCAGAATCGTGTGTAAGCAAGTTCAAACTCCAGTCACGGTATTGCGTTCACTTTCAGACTAATACCCGTGGGAAATGTATTAACCTCCTTATCGCCCCAGCTTTGGGTTAAATAGTAGCACTAATGTTCTTCTACAAGGATTTCTTTGGCATTAAGTAAGCTACGAATGATGATTTGTCATTAAACAAAGAAACCATACAAAAACCAAGCCGCTGTGGCAGTCTTATAACTGCAAGTGTTTTTTCGTTCTTAAAAAGATGCAAGCATCAAATAAAACTTGTTTCAGGTCTTATCTGATGAGCAAGTTCTATTTGATGACAGTAGATTTTAAAAGTACATTAAACTGACAATTATGAAATAGTCACGGGGATGGGGAATAGACATTTATTCATGCTCAACTGGCGAGTATGGAGCACTTTCTTGATTAATGAAAAACCTTTTTAGAACGATTTGTTTATCAAAACCACCGCACGAGCAGGATGCAAAACAAGTTTAATTTTTAAGCGGACTTTAGCATGTTTAAATTCGTTTTTCTTCTACTTGACTCCCCTACTACTTACCTATTGTTGGAGGGAGAATAATTTATACCTTTCCCAAGACTATTAGCAATCTGTGAAATGCGAGCAGTCTCGTCTAATAATTGAATTCGTTTCACTGTGCTCATTTTCTACGACGATATCCATTACACAACGAATGCCGGATACATTAGACAGTATCCGGTGTCTGTACTGAGCTGATGAACGTAATTTTTTGCTAGTCGGCTAACACTGGTGTGTCCATGCGTAGAAGTGCATGGTTTCTAGCCTGTCTTGTCCATCTTACTTGGTTGCCCGGTCAGCTGGGGTGTAAAATACGCCGACGGCATCTCTGTAGAGGGGTAAGACCGCCCACCTCAACAATTGTCCTGGATATGACACTAAATAATCTGATGGTGAGGGTCCAGTGATGTTGGAGCTTTGGGGAATGCGGAGTTCCCCTTCATTACCATTGCTCCAAAGTCCACTCTAGCCCAGAATGGTAGCACCTGATAGGGCCATATCTATGGGTTAAATAGAACTAAACTGCATACCTATGCTAAAATGAATTGTTTGAATTAGAACTGTTTGACTAAACTGAATAGCTTGAAATAGAAATGGTTTTGACAATTAAACTGTGTACTTACATTTAAACTCCGTACTTATGCTAAACTGAATTGTTTGAAATTGAACTTTTTTTGACATTGAAGCTCTACTAACACTGAACTGAATTGTTTAATATAGAACTGTTTTGACATTTAACTCTGTGTAAATAAAATACATATACTAAACTGAATTGGTTTGATGGTTTGAATTAGAACTGTTTGACTAAACTGAACAGCTTCAAAAAGAAAGGTTTTTGACAATTAAGCTGTGTACTCATGCTAAACTGAATTGTTTGAAATAGAGCTGATCATTTGTTTAAAAATGGATTTGGCATTAAATAAACTACAAAGGTTGATATGCCATCAAACCCAAACAAACAACCAATCATCTAATTTGGATGCTTTGGGAGATGAGAGGCAAGTGGCTACACAATTTTTTTTCGTTCTACTTCCGGATTTATACTATAATACCTTTATTTACAGATGTGTCGTAATATTATTTTTGTTTATAGAGTTCCGATGCAGTGGAGTTTGGAAATTAAGATTAACTTATAATATCCGTTTATATTTTATAATAATTTACGAGAAACAATAAAATCGTGCTGTTTAATTTTGAAGAAAATCAAAATATCTTTTGTTTTACTTATTTACGGACCATAATGTACATACGCACAAAGGAAAACACATTCATGTGTACACATAACCTTTTCTCACACAA
The DNA here is from genome assembly GCA_963585895.1 of Sepioteuthis lessoniana. NCBI lineage: Eukaryota > Metazoa > Mollusca > Cephalopoda > Myopsida > Loliginidae > Sepioteuthis > Sepioteuthis lessoniana. The sequence goes on from OY757906.1 coordinate 35,274,291, forward strand.
ATATTATCTCACAGCGATAGGTTATTCAGAAAGTAAGGTGAATATTGCCCACAGTTGCATATTTTACAATGATATTTTTGGATATTGACTGGATGATCGTTTTAACATACGGCATGCGTGGGTAGCATAACAGGATGTGTGCCTGTTTCCTAAAGTAAACAGGAGGTAGGTTTTTCCCCAGCAGAAATACCACATAAGTTGCATGTGTGGAATAACAGGAAGTGCACATATTTCCTAAAGTAAACTGGACGCAGGAAGTGCCGCGTAAATTGTGTAGGTAGAATGCAAGAAGAAGGCATGTCTACGTGCTACGTGTAGGTCGGAAGAGTGACCACGACAATTTGCGTGGGCGTCCGGAATATTATATAACCAGCAGAGACGAGCGGAAACGTGCGGAAGGAGGAAGATCGTAGAAGACAACTATTAGACATCATGTCACTTTGGGCTCTAGCTTTGCGGCAAACTGCACAGGGTTAAGAGGTAGAAAAAAACCTGAGATATCCGAGACTCAAGAAAGTAGTGTGACAAAGAGAAACTAAGATGATTCGATGACTTGAAGTGGCCCTGCTTAAGACTAGCGAAAGTAGAGAAGCGAAGAGTAACTGATTCGGTGACTGGTGGTGGCCTTACACGAGGCTTGCGAAAGTAGAAAAGCGAAGAGTAACTGTTTGATGACTCGAGGTGGCCCTGAAAAGAAACTTAAATGATTCGATTGACATTAAGACGTTGTGCAAACAAATGACTTATGCCAAATTGAAGGGTTAAAAATTTTGATAAATTAACAGTATGTAAAGAGCGATGTTTAATTGAATTTTTAGTTATATAAAGTAATACTTTAACCCTGTGCAAAAAGAAGAAAACTAAGCTCAGGCCGGTTTAAAAATATTAATAACAAAATGTGTTTACAATTATAAACAGGATTTAGCATTAAATAACCTATGACGTACAAGTCAGAGTAATTCATTTATGCTAAACGTCGTCCGTTGAACGTAAAACTAGTAATGAGGTTCCATGTATTGCGTGGTTGAATAAGTATCTCCATTTATAACTTGATCAAAAATACAAAATAAAAAAAAAGAAAAAAGCAAGAAAAAATTTTTTTATTTCCCTAACTGTCCGAGATGAAGATTGATAATTGTTATTACCTTGAATCTTCAGATTATTGCCCTCATCTCTATTGAACCTCCAGATGATTTCACTCAGAAGCACCTTCCAACTAGATACTTTATCCACTGTGCCATGTGTCCTTGCCAGTAAGGAGGTTGTAGGTTCGATCCCAATAACAGGTAAGACTAACAAGGAATACTTATTATAACTTAACATTTGTACCCGGTCATGGTTAACAGAATTGGAACAGTCTATCCCGGTGGTTCAAATAAAAGGTTCAGTTTGAGATTCTGTTTGGACTACCGAGTACAACATGAAACACTTGAATGAGGCCGTAGGACGTATCGGCCGAAGGATGTATTGGCCGAAACGTTGTAATTATAACAATAATGATGGTCAATAGTCCGAAGATTCTAAGTAATAATTAGAAAAATCTTTAATTAACAATGTTTGTAATTCGGTCATTCACTTGGTTGTTTTGTATTTGGTTGGCTGATTGATTTTATGGAATGTCAGCCCTTGTTGGGTTATTTAATAACGACGTTACTAATTTTTTTGTAACTGATTATAAGATTTTAGGTACCAACGAGTAGTGTCCGACCATGAATACAAAAAAGTTTAAAAAAATGTTTAGTTAACAATGTTGGTAATTCGGTCATACCATCCTTTTGCTGATTGGTTGGTTGGTTGGCTGGTTTGGTTTTACGGATTGTCAGCCCTTGTAAGTTTGTTGAAGTATTTTTTTTTTGCAAGCAATTATGATTTCAAGTATCGAATGATATTTCGTTAATTAGTCTTAATTAAGAGTAACTATGCTTTTCGAAAGTCTATTTATTCTTTATACATATATGTATGTATGAATGTATGTATGTGATTTTACCTTGGTATGCTCACTTGTGTTAGGGATGTCAGCAGAACAAGCAAATCCATCGCATAATATGAATAGCGCCGATAACAACTGTCCTTGGCGCCTTTCATTCGGGTCCGTCTTCTTGTGTTTCATGATCCTCTGCCAAGGTTATCAGGCGGACAATATGGGGTTGGAGGGAATGGCAAGTTCCCTTTGTTCAATAGAAGTCCTCTTATCACTATTATCGAGTTGCCTGCGTCTGGAGTCACAAATAGAACCATCAGCTCCATTCACGGCAGAAGAACTCCGACAGCAGAAAATAAACGAAAAGGTAAGAAAGAAGAAAAGGAAAAAAATATGAAAGAATGAAAGTTGAACATGATAAAGACAATGAAGAGAAATGGGAAAGGAAATTAGGTTCTCTATTTAGACATGAAATATGGATATGTCAACAGTATTCATATACACACACAAACATGCAAGCACACACATATACACGCATGCATGCACGCACAAAATGCAAGGACACACGTATATTCAAACACACGTACACATAAAAGAAAAGAGAATGAGGTATTCAATATTTATTCATATATAGGTGTTAAAAACAAAACAAAACAAAACAAAAATACATAAACAAAAACTAAAGTGATATGATTTGAGATGTACAGGGTTTTTCAGAAATATCGATATTATTTAGTGGTTTAGTAACTTGACCAATTCACGTTGAAATGATCTAAAATTCTAACCGCATTTCTAGAAACAACTCACAATCCTATTGGGTGTCCTCGTGGTGTAATGGTTAAAGCGATGGACTGCGGAATCGTAGTAAGCGAGTTCGTACTCCAGTCGCGCTATTACGTTTACTTTCGGGCAAATACCCTTGGGAAAGGTATAAACCCCCTTATCCTCCCAGCTATGGGTTAAATAGTACCACTACTGTTGGGGGTGTCCTCGTGGTGTAACGGTTAAAGCGATGGACCGCGGAATCGTAGTAAGCGAGTTCGTACTCCAGTCTTTCGTGCAAATACCCTTGGGAAAGGTATGAACAAAAAAAAAAAAAGCTATGGGTTAAATAGTACCACTACTGTTCTTCTAGGAGAATAGATTTGGCATTAAATAACCTACAAAGGTTGATATGCCATTAAACAAAGAAACCAAACCATCACAATCCTATATTTGAAGTTTAAACATCTTTTAATTAAAGAGAATGTCTTTACTGTATTTGAAATAAAGAAAAAATTAAACGCAGTGTTTTTAGTTGTTTCTACATATGCTGTTAATTTTTGAGATAACTTAAACGACAAATGGTCAAGTCATTAGATTACGAAGTGATAGCAATTTTGCTTAAACATCCTGTATATGCGTGTCTACATAGGTACATTTGTGTGTTAGAGAGTGCGAGTATGTGTGTGTGGGTGTGTGTGTGTGTGTGTGTGAGAGTATACTTTGTATGTGCTTGCGTGCATGTGATCATACGTTTTAAGTTAAAACTTGCCATACATTTATAAACTCTCTCACTCACAAACACTGATCCACACCAATATATATATATACATATATATATACGGTGTGGAAGCAATGTATGGAATAATTTTGGAACATTTTTCTTTGTCTGATTAGTCTAGTTTTTGAAAAAAAAACTCGTTAAATTCATGACTAGCTTTATTATTCAAGCAGTGTTTTTTTTTAAATCAAAATTCAGTTTAATATAACTTAGCACTCCCCCAAAAGAATCTATGATTTGCTTAACGCCAAAACCAAGTCAAAATTTCTTTATTTTATATACAAAGCAAAGGAAAATTATTTTGTATACAAAGCAAAGGAAATTTTTTTTTACCGAAAAAGAGCTTTTTAAGGAAAAGGAGTTGTGGAGGACAGGACAAAAAACAAAAAGAAGGCTTTTTAGCTGTTCTTGCTACGGCGATTAAGAAGGACCCCACAACATCAATAAGAAAGCATGCTAATGAATTGAAAGTCCACGAGAAAACTGTGAGGACAGCAATTAAACAATATTTAAGCCCAGACCATAACCCCTTTGAGAACGCTCTATCGGGCATTTTAGAAAACAAAACAAATGCAAATTCCTATTCAAATATTGGTTCACTTAAGAGGGCTATTGAGGAGGAGTAGAATAAAATGTCTGAATACTTTATTTTGAAAGCATGCAAATCGTTTCGAAGGCATGTTGATACAATAACTGAAAAAAGAAATGCGGCCATATTGAGTAAATTGATTGTTTTGAGTCTATCTTGTTATTGTGCTTTTTATCTTTTAAAATTAAAATTATTCTTGTTTTATAATAGAGTCGTTTATTGTTGTACACGGATATTCATAATTTTGTTTCCGAACCCTATATATATATATATGTATATATATGTGTGTGTGTGTGTGTGTGTGTTAAAAAGATATATTGGTAGTGAATCTGACAATCTGATAGGAATATGTAGAATGTTGGATAAATCAAACATTTAACTCAAATTTAGATGTGTGATATTTCGTTTGAGCTTTATTTCATCTTCACGAACTTCTTCAAGACGTTTATCTAACTTTCCACATATCTTATTATATATATATATATATATATATATATATATATATATATATTCTTTCATTTTCTTAACTGCCTGATGATTGTTGTTTTACAAAAACTACATAAAACCCAGGGGTCGTAGTCTGAATTTCCATGAATTGAATATATATATATATGTAATGTATTATATATATATATATATATATATATATATACGACACAGCTGGAGGAGCAGAGACGAGCTCATAAGTGATGTACTCCTATGGACCCCCACAAATGTCCGAGCAAAACCAGGACGAACTGCTCGAACATACATACTGCAGCTATGTAAGGATATGGGATGAAGCCCTGAAGACCTACCGGAGGTGATGAACGATAGGGAGAAGTGGCGAGAGAGGGTCAAGGATATCCTTGCAAGCTGCACGACATGATCATGATGATAATCAATTCATATATATATATATATACATATATGATATTTATCAATTCAATTAACAATTCTTATAATGAAAGGCAAGAAAAGTACGGGTCTAAAACTAAGAAGCATCCACCCCATATTAAAGAAATGGATAGGTTTGAATCAGATTTAATAGGGTTGTTTAAGATTACAAAATTTAAAAAAAATTCATAATAATATCCAACTGCAAATGAGTAGTGATATTAGGAGGATTAGTGAGTCCCACTGCATATTTACCAAATCCGATGAGTCAGGCAATTTATACAAAGTAGATAAGAATAAATACAGGCAAATGATATTTAAAGAAATAATTAAACATCATAAAAAGACCGCCCACCCCAATCTAGAAAAGGAGTTAAATAATGAAGCTAAAATGCTAGCGACCAAGATAGGTATAGTAGACAGGGTTGAAAAATATAATATGAAAAATTGCTTTATCCCTATTAAAGACCATAAAAATGACTTTAAAGAGAACCCTGAATGGTGATTAATTAATCCAGCTAAAACACAAATGGGTAAAGTGAGTAAAATTATTGTACAATATATTTGTGCCACACTTTGAATAGCATTGAATATCAATCAATGGCGTAATACCCAGGATTGCATTAAATGGTTCAAAAAAATATGACAAAGATGATAAATGTTCCTTTGTAAAGCACGATATTAAAGAATTTTACCCATCCATAACTGAAAAAAAAAACCGTTGGAAAAAGTATTTGAATTAGCAAGAGATTATATATCGGTACCACTAGAGAAAATTGAGGTTATTAAACACTGCCGTAAAACACTATTATATTATGATGATAGTATATGGATTAAAAAAGGGGCTGGTGGTAAATTCGATACCCCCATGGGAGATTTTGATGGCGCTTAAATCTGTGAGCTTGTGGGGTGTTTACTTCTATATAATCTTAACAGTATAGTTGATCACTATAGTCATGACGATGGGTTGATTATTTTGGACAATAGTACCCCTAGAAAATGTGATACTATTAGGAAAAAATTGCATAGGTTAATCAACGGATTTGGGTTCAAATTGTAAATCCAAACGAATCTTAAAATTACCCTAAACCTATATAACAGGACTGTGTTCCCATTTAGGAAGCAGAATCAAAACCCACGTTATGTTAATATGGGGCCCAACCACCCAACCCAGGTATTTAAACATATCCGTAACGGTATTGAACATAGGCTTTCAACTAATTCCTCCAATATAGATATATTTGAGCAAAGTAAACAGGACTATGAAAACGCGCTAAAAGATAGTGGCTACAATATTAAGCTTAGGTATAAAAACGGCACATAAACATCCAATATATATAAAAGAAAAAATAGATCAAGGAGAATTCTTTGATTTACACCTCTGTATAATATGGAGGTAGTTAATAAATTAGGTAGTGAATTTTTTAAATCATTGAAAAGAAATTTTCCAGTAACAAAGCCACTACATAAGATATTTAATAAAATAATATCAAACCAAGTTATAGTTGTACGCCAAATATCAATAGTATCATCAATAAATCTAATACAATGAAATTTAGTAAAGAACAATATAACGAGGCCCCTAAATGTAATTGTAAGGATAAGACTGGGTGTCCTCTTAAAGGCAAATATCGGTATGAATGTACAGTTTACAAAGTGGAGGTATATAGTAGCGAACCGCACAATTGTAAAATAAAAAGGTATACTTCGGGTCCACCCAGGGAGCCTTTAAACAAAGGTACTATAATCATAAAACTAGTTTTACACCTTGCTGTAAGTGCTATTTTTCAATAAGTTATTTGATATATATATATATATATATATATATATATATATATATATATATATATATATATATATACGAGGTGCATGCGATGAGTTTCCAGACATTTTTCGAATGGGCATTTAAAATTGACGTAGAATCTTGAAAATTCACTATGTTATTGCTATACATCTTATGAGATGACTGACCAATTTTTATGATTTCAGGTTCAAATGAACAGCTAAGAAGCAATTGGAATACACCCTAATAAAGCCTGATTGTCACAGCTGGGGAATTTCAAAAATGCAATCTGGACGTGAGGACACTTTAGAAGAACGATATGCAATAACATTCTGATTTAAACTTGGAAAAGATGCCACAGAAACGTATGGAATGCTTCAGACGGCTTTTCGACCATCTTCCATGAATCGAGCATCAGTTTTTGAGTGGCATAAGAGATTCAAGGAAGGCAGGGAGTCTGTGAGGGATGATGAGAGGTGTGAGAGGAGTAAGGAAGTCAATACACCAGAGTTGATTGGCCAAATGGTTAGGGTTAGGGTTACTATGTTGAGGTTTTAAGGGAGTTCAGCAAGAGATTCCTAGGGAAGAGGCCAGCACTCTTGAAATCGGGTCAGTGGCATTTCCAGCAAGACAATGCACCAGTCCACAACTCCATCCTTGTCAGAGACTATTTGACAAATATGGGTATCAAGACAGTTCCTCACCCAACCTATTGTCCAGACCTTGCTACCTGTGACTTTTGGTAATTCCCTAATATCAGAGGCTGTCATTATGAGACAATTGAGGAAATGAAAGAGGCTGTGACGAAGGTCATTGACACGCTCACCCAAGGGGACTTCCATAGGGCCTTCCAGATGTTGTTGGAACGGTACAACAAGTGTATTGCAGCTGGAGGATATTACTTCGAAGGGGACTAGAGTTTCATGTGTATACTATCAATAAAAGTGCTCATACGAAAAAAGTCTGGAAACCTATTGTATGCACCTCATGTATATATGATTTGTGTTAAGAATATAGAGATTAAAACTTTATTATTCATATAAATGATTAATGCATAAAATATTCACTTTCTTCAAAATTATTCTCTAACAGTTCAACACATTTATTCCGGCGAGATTTCTCCCTTTTTGATATGGTCAAATGATTCACGGCCGTAATTATTTGAATGTCAAGCAGGTCTACAAATTTTACCCATGCAATGAATTTTCTGTTTAGAAGACAAAATAAATTCCAACGAAGCGAGATCGATTGAATATAGAAAGTGTTTCACTTGCACAATTTTGTGTTGCACTGCCTTTATTTTGTATAGCACTCGTATAAAAATTATCCTGTCTGATTTCACACACACACACACACACACACACACACACACACACACACACACACACACACACACACACACATATATATATATATATATTATCATCCACAGACAAACTGTTTCATTGTATCACAACTCATCAGTGTGGTTAGACACGCCAGATTCTTCAAGCTGGGATCGAGAGCCTGCTGACTTTTCGCCAGTCCGATATCTTACCGCACACAGACATCAACAATCTCAGCGTAAGCAAAAGAATTTTAACGCATATGTATAATTTTTCTGTTGTTTACAAATGCGCTTAATGACTACTGAATGCTATATATATACATATATATAGTTTTTATGTAACATAATTTAGAAACTAATCATCAATTTAATTTTAAAAATTCCAAAATGTAAGTTCATACCCATACCCCCACCCGGAAAATTGTTGAACCAAATATTCTTTCAAACTATCAAACTATCAAAGAGAGACTGTGATTTTTTCAATTCATGCCCATATTTAGTCAAATTAGTTAAAAAAAGTTACAAAATCCCTGATTTAAAATAATTTGGCTTCATCGATATATATATATATATATATATGTGTGTGTGTGTGTGTGTGTATATATATATATATATATATATATAAGTATAAACTAACATCGATAAACACATAGCTAAAACAGACTGTGAGAGATAGAAAGAAGCAGATTGACATTGATAGATAGATAGATAGAATATGATATTTTAAATAAAATACGTTTTGTTTTTTAAACTAATTTGGAACACTAATTCCACCACACAGGTTTGAAACAGAACGCCGCTAATAGAAATTCAGAAGATACAGCTTCCCATATTGATCTCCCTGATGTTGGTTTAATGTAAAACCAAAACGTTTAATAATAATTTAACTATGAATAAAATCATCCATTGAAATTGTTTTTTCAGATTTGTGCATTTTCATATATATATATATATATATATATATTGTAATGGTTTATGGTTATTACTAGCTCACTTGGTGAGTCAGTGGTGGACCAAATTTATTAACTCCAGCACAATGATTGAGACGTTATACATATAGGAATATATATTCCTATATATATATATATATATATATAATGTTAATCAACAAGAATAAAAGAACTTGTGGCTTGGTGGGTTTTACTGTTCCAGTGGACTTTAGAGTGAAAAGGAAAAAAAAGCGAAAAAATAGACACATACTTGGACCTTGCCCGAGAACTAAAAAGGCTTTCGGACTATGAGGGTGACGAGGATTCTGATTGTAGTTGTTCCGTTTGGAATTGTCCCTAAACGCTTGGAAACAATTAGAGAAAGAATCAGAACCACTGCGTTACTAAGATTAGTTAAAATTTTGAGAAAGGGTCCTGAAGACCTGAGACTCCAGTAAAAAAACAAAATAACAATTGCAACTAGTTAGAACAACTCGTCGAGAGTGAAAACAATGATAATCACTGAGTACCGGTCATAAGACCAAATCTAGTGTAAATTAATTAGATCTAATGTTAATTGATTAGAAGGAAAGAACTAGTCATCTCGTGGAGTCTGCTGTTCCAGCGGACCACAATATGCAAAAGAAAGAAAAGGAAAAATATTAGGATTTTGCTAGAGAGCTGAAAGGGCAGTGGAGCAGTTAAAGTCGGCTCGCCTTGAACAGTGCCCAAAATGCTTTAAAAAATGACTTAATGAATTCGAAATCATTGGAAAAATCGAAACCACCCAAATTACAGCATTGTTAAGATTGGCTTGAAGAGTCCTGGAGACCTGACGACACTGACTGCCTTTCAGATTCTGAATAAAGTAGAAGTATCAACACTAGAAAACAGCACTAGAAAAGATAAAAATTAAACGTAATGCAGTTAACAGATTTGGTTGGTTGGTTGGCTGTTTGGGTTTTATGACATATCAACCTTTGTAGGTTATTTAACGCCAAATCCATTTTTATACAAATAGCCAGTTCTATTTCAAACAATTCAGTTAAGCATGAGTACACAATTTAATTGTCAAAAACATTTTTATTTCAAGCTATTCAGTTTAGTCAAACAATTCTAATTCAAACAATCCATTTTAGTATAAGTATTAATTTTTTTACGCAGAGTTAGATGTCAGAACCGTTCTATATTAAACAATTCAGTTTGGCGTAAGTACGCAGTTTAAATGAAAGTACAGAGTTTAATAGTCAAAAACTTTTTAATTCAAAGTAAATTCAGGTTTGTCAAACAGTTCTTATTACCCCCCCCCAGCTTAGCATAAGTATGCAGTTTACTTCTATTTAACCTATAGATAAGGCCCTCTCAGGGGCTACCATTCCAAGCCAGAGTGGACCTGGGAGCAATGGCAATGAAGGGGTGCTCCGCATTTCCAGCATCACTGGAACCTCACCATCAGATTGTTTAGTGTCATATACAGGACACTCGTTGGAGGGTCTTACCCCTCTGCAGAGGTGCAGTCGGTATATTCTTCAGCCCCAGACGACTGGGCAAAGTTAATAGATTTGTGAAAAAATAACGAAATTAACACAAAATAGCACTCTAAATAACCATGCATTATAGACAACGGCGTCCTTTCCAAAAAAACTCTACAACCTAGATCATCCTTCCCATCATCATCTTCCACACAACAGTTAAAACCACCGCGTGGTTACAATGTTGTCCGATGTGTGTTCGAGGCATAACGGATATTGTCGTAGGAAACCAACAGAACGATCCATGTTCAAAACCTGGACGAAGCTGTTTGTATTTCACTTCGTGCTAACGTTTCTGGAAATAACAAGGCAGAATGGCTTGATACGGCAACCAGTCTCGGTGAAGGAAAACTAAATTCAAACCTGGCCAACGCTGCTGCCAGCGGCAGAGGGTTGTTAAATACATATGTGTGTATGTTTGTATATAAGTAAATATATGAATAAAAACTCATATACACCTCAATAACTTTTTGAACAGTTCTTCATTTAAAAGATTACTCATTTAAAAACTGGATAATGCCAAACGTCTGTTAGTCTGATTCGGTTGGGTCTGGTGGCATATCAACACTTGTGTATTATTTAATGTCAAATCCTGTTTTATATATACATACATTTATATATATATATATATATATATATATATAGAGAGAGAGAGAGAGATAGAGAGAGAGATGTGTGTGTGTGTGTGTGTGTGTGTGTGTGATTAGTAAGAAAATAATCTCTTGGTAATATCATTTTAAAACGAACTCATTTACCAGAACATTGGTTTCAAGTATTCCTATCAAAAACTAATAATTCTATTTGTACTTTTTACGTTTTTTCTCGTAACCTAAAATTAATTGTTTAATGAAATAATTATTTCAACATATATTGTCTTCTTAATTTTCTCGGATTTCAGCACCTGTTTTTTTTTTTTATCAACTACGTTTCTTAAAAAAGTTTGATTTTATTTCTTGAATTTCAATCTAAAACTCCCCGTGACTTAACTATATATTTGTCTTTTCTTGACTAAGAGGAATACATATTTTTACATTAAAAATTTTCCAATAATTAAATTTTTATACTCTAGACCAAATTGTTGTGTACATATAAAAAAGACAGTTTGTTTATTTGTTTGGGATTTTGGCATATCAACCTTTGTAAGTTATTAAATACCAAATCCATTTTATACAGATAAAGAGTTTTATTTCAAACAATTCAATTTAGCATAAGTACAAAGTTTGTCAAAAACATTTCTACTTCAAGCTATTTCGTTCATTCAAACAGTTCTAATAAAAAGAAAAAATCCAGTCTAGCGTAAGTAGGTATTTCAAATGTCAAAACAGTTCTATTTCACGCAATTCAGTTTAGTATAAGTAAGCAGTTAAGTTTTATTTAACCCATAGATAGGACCCTGTCAGGTGCCACCATTCCGGAACAGTGTGAACCTGGGAGCAATGGAGGGGTAGTCCGCATTCCCCAAAGCTCATGCATTACTGTAGCCTCACTATCAGATTGTTTAGCGTCATATACAGGACACTCGTTAGCGAGTTTTACCCCTCTGCAGAGAAGCAGTTGCTGTATTCTATAGCCCCAGCCAACTGTGCCCAAAAAGAGAGACGATTACTTATTTTTAATGTAGATATGTACATTTTTGTAAGTAAGAAATTGTAAATTAAAAAAGGTATGTATATTGATTTATACAAAGACATTTTACAAACATCAAATTTGTATAACGTGGAAAACAATGAAATCAAAATCCAACATATGTTTACATTTTAAATACAAAAGAATGGCTTTGTTTTTGAATATAGCTGGTCCATTGATTCAATTTTATAGCCTTGTCAAACGTTTTGTTTTTATTAAACCATCATCAGAGCAATGCTATTATGTGATATATATATATATATATATATATATATATATATATATATATATATATATATATATATATATATATATATTGTCATCCACAGACAGATCTGTTTCGTTCAATCAGAACTCATTATATATATATTATATATATATATATATATATATATATATATATATATAATTAAAAAATCATTGCAAAAACGTCTTTTGGTTTATTTGTTTGATGGTGTATCAATATCTAGTGGTTATTCAATGCTAAAGCCATCGTTGTAGAAGAATAGCAGTGTTATTATCTAACCCATTACTAGGAGATTAAAGGGTTCAGTATTTTCTCTAGAATATTAGTCCGAGGTGAAACGCAACGGCAAGACTGGAGTTCGAACTCGCTTAATTTGATGTCGCTGTTTAGCACGTTAGCCACTACCCTATAAAAAAGCGAAAAAACATTTACATTTTATCCTGCTCTAATGGCGAGAACTGATATATATATATATATATATATATAGGCATTATTTGGTATAAAAATTCATTACATTAACATAGCACATAAAAGTTATTTATCGAACTTAACAAGAAAAGAAGATAAACAAAATAAAATAAATAAAAAAGTTAAATTACCATAATTCCAACTGACGGAAGAATCTTGAAAATAAAATAAATAGGTAAATAAAAAAACGAAATTAAAAAAAAAACAAAAACGAGGAGGTAACTCTTCACCTCTCTCCCTTCCCTTTCCCCCCGTATCTATTCTGTTTTTATTTATCCATTGGATCTGAAGAATTCCTGTTATATTTTTCTTCGTGTTTTTGGTTCACACTAGAAACGCAAAACAGGATGGAAATAAATTTATAATCCTAAAATAACCGGTCTTTGGTTTTTTCTTTATAGAATTTATATATATATATATATATATATATTGTCATCCACAGACAGACTGTTTCGTTCTGTCAGAACTCTTCAGTGTGGCTAGACACGTAGGACATATATATATATATATATATATATATATATATATATATATATAAGAGAAAAATGGATATAAATCCTACGGTAGGAATGCATGAAAAACAATGAATTTAAAGTATGTTTTGATTTATACATGGATAATATAACAACGTTTTGTTTTTTTAATCATCTTCAGGGCAATGTTGCTATGTGACGTCTCATTCAAATGAAAAATTGAAACGAAAAAGGTGAAAATTCTTCACGTTCTATTATCGTTCTTTGTATCGATAATTTTTGTGTGGATTGGTATTTCTACCAAGTATCAGAAAATGGAACTCTGTGAGAGGAAACTTTAACTTAAAAAGCCAATGTTGGGTAATTATTTCTTGTAGCGTTTTACCCCGGATGGTATTCAACAGGTATGGGTAAAGAAGAATATAGTTTTTGGAATGAAAATTCAAAGGAACGTTAAAAGTATATCTTCATCGCTATATAACCTGGAATGGAAATGCTTATGAAACTTAAAGATTCGGGAATCATAAGCGTTTGAAATTTTGCCCTGATTGATATTCATGCCGTGAATTAAAATATTGGTGAAACATCAGTATTGTGTGTGATGTAAAATACAGTTAATACTGATTGATAACTAAATAACTCGTTAAAATTAATGAATATTAATAATAAGTTTATATTATTCTAACCTATGCCCAATAAAGTAGAATATTGTTTTGTTATAATATGAATTTCGCAAGATCTTGATCTAGAGATGAATTTTTGGTACTTCTTGATATGTTCAAAACTTACATGTACGCTCCTTGAAAATGCAAATGGATATCTATGGCAAGTGAATTTGAATCACAAACACACACACACACACATATATATATATATATATATATATATATATATGCTCCCCACGTGAGTTTAGCACTCAATCGGGGATTTGTCGGTTGCCACATGCGCGGAAATGCAAAGCTCATCTCATGAATTGAATACTCCGGTAACCGATTAGCGTATATGAACATAAAGCTTAAAATTTCTTCTCTCACACTGAAATGACGATAGCTTAGGGTTAAGGTGCCCGACAGATGAAAAATCAGTCGGGTTTCGGTTCTAGCATGAATCATCTGGCTTGTCAAGCCACGCTGAAGAGTTGTGATGCAACGAAACAGTCAATCTCTAGATGACAATATATATTCATATATATATATATATCGGTATTAAGGGCCATTGGCCAAATGACTTGAGTGTTCGCCAATAGTCCGAGGGACTGGGGTTCAATCCCAGGTCGAGTCATACCAAAGATTAAAAAAAAAGGTACTTGATTCTGCCTTTCTTAACACTCAGCATTATAAAGTAAGGGTAAAGTGCAATCCAGGGAAAAGCGTAGAGCCCTCTCCTACACATCGGCAGGGTAGCTATTGAAAAGGGAGCCCTCGGATCGCCCTTGACTAAGGTCGCCAACATTACTTATATATCGATCGTTCATGTACCTTTTTGTGTATTCATTAAATCGGTAATTCACTTTTATTTATCTATCTATCTAATATTGTACGATATACCATTTTATATCTATAAAGAGATGAGACAACGCAGACAATTTTTAAAAAAAAGTATATCTATTATTTTTTCCTGCTACCCTCATGCTGTCGGATTTTATCCATATTTACTTTCATACTGTCTTTTCGAAAAAACTAATACCAAATACATTCTAACATAACATTTAACATGGATGATTCCTAATGATCTATACATATGAAAACTTATTTGTTGCGTATTTCTCAATAAACGGGAGGTTTTGTCTCGTTTCTTTGAAAAATCCTACATTTTCTAATATTTTTCCACGTGCCAAACACGTTCTGATGACTTTTGAATTTTGAACGCTATGTGCATGTTTATCTATCTTTTCGTTGTATATTTCTCATTTGCTCCTGTCATCACAGCAATCACTCATCTATATTGTGAACTATTTTATATCCAAGTCCTGACGATGGTTATTATAACCGAAACGTTAACGTCGACTTCACATCATGATATATTCACCTATTTGGATTATATTTTTTCCTGCTACCCTCATCTATTATGAATGTAGAATTATTCATTGCATACAAATTTATCATATATTCGTATGTAAATTTTTTATATGCCTTGCATATTTACTTTCAACCTGCCTTTTACCCATACACACTTTTATATTTTTCCCAGTGTGTATGCACATCTATCTATCTATCTATCTATCTATCTATCTATCTTCAAAATATACGTGTGTCTCTAAGAAACTTTTCAAAGGATTTTGTCGCAGTGTATGTAGAACAATATGGATGTGATCGTCATTGTCCGTATCAGTTCGGACTGGTATGATTATTTACAATTCAGCCCACAAACCACTGCCATTATAAGCGTCACTTTTTATCGAATGCCATTGTCACATTCTTTTTTATTCGCGGTCATCTCCATTTCTGTCACGACTTCATTTTTCTCATTTACTTCAGTCTATCCCGTGAGTTGACAGCGGAAGTGACGTCACGTCCGCCATATTAATGTGGCTTGCCGACGACTGTCATCTGGTCGGGATTGTTTCCAGCTATCGGCTCAAGAATTTCCATTCATTCTTCTTACTTATTATTCCTGTTTCATTTTTTTTTTTTTTCATAATTTTTTTTTTGATTATATTGAATGTATTTAGATGAGTTATCCCTATTGCTCGTTGTTTTTTTAAAGATAATATTCCAGGTATTCTGTTTTGAATAGGCCGAGTAAAGATAGCCTACCCTACATCATTACATCAATCGATTTATTGCATTTTTATAGTCAGTCTCTATATATTTATCCATCATTGAATTATTAGATTTTTATCTTTACATTAGTTTTATATTTTATAGTTTTTATGCGAGTAGGCATTTTTTTCAAAACATTGAATGTATTTCTACCATTACCTAACAGTTTTACACCAAGGGTCTTAACGTACTTTTCTGTATCACAGGAAAGAACAATTTTCCTGACTAATATATTCCTAAAACTTGTTTCTACCCAGAGAAGAGTAGAATATACTTTAATTTTTCAGTCTGTTTCACATTAAGATTAAAAAGCTGAATAGAAGAAATGTACCATTTTATATATGTCTATATATATATATATATATATATATATATATGCCTAATTAGAAAGCTATTGAAAATTATATCGGCTTGTTTCAAAGCTCTATTGTGGTAAAAGGGTGACTGAGATTGTAGAAAATTAACTCACTTGCGGATGTTTTTCTTTTTTTTTTCTTTTTTCATAACGTGAGAAGGGTAGATTTGACGACTGGCGTTGGGGGTGTAGCTGAAATCATAGACAACAAACACCTACAAAAGATCATGCAGAAATTTGTTGTTTTTTTTAGCAATTCATTTTGGCATGGTGAAGGTGTTACAGAGTTGACAAACACATATTAATAAAAAATCATAGAAAATGACTGAAAGTGGATTGGTAAATAAACCGAAACTATTTCTGCAATTTCGTTAAATGAGTTTAATTCTGTTTCTTTGTTTAATGGCATATCAACCTTCGAGGCTTATTTAATGTTAAAACCATCCTTGTAGGACGATTGTGGCATAATTAAGGGGATAAGGGAGTTCATGCTTTTCCCAAGAGTACTAATCCAAAGTTGAACGTAATAGCGTGATTGGTGTTCAAACTCGTTTACTACGATGTCACAGAGGGCACATCGCGTAGTGTAATGGTTAGTAAGCTTGACTTGCGAACCTGCAAGAATGAGTTCGAGTCTCATTGAGTGCCCCATTCATATAGCCTTGTGCCACATCTAAGCCAAAAACCTAGTAAATTCTTGTCACAACGATGTCACAATTCAGTGTGTTAGCCACTACGCTATGGAGACTTACGCTTTCTCTGCTTGAATAATATTTACAGAACAATTTATTGCAATTTAACCATGGAATACAATAAATTGGGAAAAAAAATTATCAAGTGTAAAAAGAAAATTAGGAAAACTTTAAACGGAAAATATGCCACTCTATATTTTGAATGAATTCTCTTATGCCGCTTACTGTCATATACGCATTCATTTTAATGAAAAAATAGCTGTCTATTACCTGAATAACAGATGAGGATAATAACAGGTTAAAATAAGTAACCCCCAATTCATGTCACTTTTTGCCCACTCTGATCGTGCCGCTCATACGGAGCATATTGGCCCTTTTGATGGTTTGGTTTGGTTTCTTTGTTTAATGGCATATCAACTCTTTTTAGGTTATTAAATGCCAAAGCCATTCTCCTAGAAGAACAGTAGTGGTACTATTTAACGCATAGCTGGGAGGATAAGGGGGTTCATACCTTTCCCAAGGGTATTTGCTCGAAAGTGAACGTAATAGCGCGACTGGAGTACGAACTCGCCTACTACGATTCCGCAGTCCAACGCTTTAACCATTACACCACGAGGACACCCCATTGGCCCTTTTGAGTCTTTGAGTTTAAGTCCTTAAAATTTCTATACTAAATCAGTGACTGAGCACACACATTTTACTTTTTATGTGGAGTTGACTTTTTCAAAAATATTTCAAATTTAACTTGAAAGGGATTTCAGTAGCAAATTATAATATAGTTATATATATATATAGAGAGCGAACTCTGGGTATATCACTGGTCTGTATCAGATGGTGAGGCTCTATTTATTGAAACCCAGTGTGTGTGTGGAGTATATATATATAGTGAGAGAGAGACTGACTAGAAAACAAAGATCAGACACACACATATATATATATATATATATATATATATATATATATATATATATATGTGTGTGTGTGTGTATATATATTAAAAAAAAGGAAACGAACAAAGAGTACATATTGGTGTATTTTTGATGATTTGTTTATTGCTTGTTTGTTATGTTTATTTTCATGCCATTTGTTATGTTTATTTTCGACTTCAAAATTTTTGAATACACAAAAATTCTATAAAGATTATTTTAAGTGTGAGGAATAAAATAAAATTTAAAATAAGTTTAATAGAATGTTTTTGTATTCAAATATTTAAAAGTCAAAATACGTTGGTATAAAAATGAACAACACAAACAAACAACAAAATCCACAAAACTCCAACAATATATATTCTTCGTTCGTTTCCTTATATATATATATATATATATATATATATATATATATATTGGATATAAATCCGATGGTATGTAAATATGAAAATGATATGAAGAAACAATATATTCAAAAGATGTACGAATCCATAAATGGATAATACACCAACGTTTCGTTTTTTTAACATCTTCAGGGCAATGTTATGTGATGTGGTCGCACCGAAAAGATTATTTTTAAATGAAAAATGAATCAAAAAGAAAGGAGAAAATTCTTAGAGTTCGATCATCTTAGCGTTCATTATATTTGTACAGATTGGTATTTCTACCAAGTCTCAGAAAAGGGAAATCTGTGGAAGAAAATTATAACATAAAAAAGCCAATACTATTGGGTATTTGCATATTTCTAATGACGTTTTACCCTGTATGGAATACATTAGATAATGGTCAAGAATATGTATATATATATATATATATATATATATATATGTATCAATGTAAAAGTATATATATATATGTATATACGTTTGTATATATATATATATATATATATATATATATATATACATATATATATTTAAAAGTAAAGTTGGTGACCGTAGTCGAGGACGACTCGAAAGCTCTCTTTTCAATAGCTACTACACCAGAGTGTAGGGGGACGTTGCTCCTTTCCCTGGATTGCTTTACTTTACCCTTGTTCCTTACCTTATAATGCTGAATGTTAATCAACCTGGCATCAATTACCAGTTCTGAGTCTTTGGTATGACTATATATATATATATATATATCGATAGAATGAATATTAAGACTGACAGTGAGAGAGATTAAAAATGAAGAAATTAGCTCGTAATGTAGGCTCATAAAGATATATATCAAATCAATAACTTAAATGAAAGGAAATCCTCCAATCAAGTTGAGAGATTAGGGGATATTTATACTTTGAATTCGCTTAATTTATAAACATAAAAATAACTTGCAAGACTGCAAGAAAATTGTTTAATCCTTTAATATCTCTTCTCCGTTTAGACTAAGATCTTTCTTGCACTGATAGATTTTCGTTGAATTTGTCTGTCTTTGGCAACTTTCAACTGAACATCTAGGGAATACATTAATTGTTAATGGTGACAGTATTCGAGAGCGACCAGACGGCTCCCTTTTCAATAGCTATTACACTGAAGTGTTGGAGAGGGCGCTACCTCTTTTACTGGATTGCTCCACTTTACTCTTGATACGTGCCTTATATTGTTGACTGTTGAGCAAGGAGGCATCAAGTACCATTTTAAAAGTTATTTGGAATGACTCGACCCGGGATTGAACACAGGTCTCCCGGTCCATTGGCGAACACTCTACCAACTAGGCTAATTAGCCGGTTCTCAAATATGAAAAGCGAGCAAGCATTGTAATTATTATACGCACTCTAAATATATTTTTCACTCCTATATAAGAAAGAAGACATATTTGAAATTAGAATTATAAAAAACACCTTTAATTAAAGAATATGGTTTCCCATACTGTTACAAACTACACAGATGATCTAGTGCTTCTTAAAGGCACACTAGCTCCTGCCAAATCTCTTCGGCATAGCCTGGATCAGGTAACAGAAAGCATTGGTCTCTACAGGAACTTACGTAAAACAGCGTTCTTGTGTTTTAATCAAGATGTTGCCATCTCCTCATTAATTGCAAGCCTCTCAAATTAGTCTCGGTAGCAATGATGAAAATGATGTTGAAATAGACAAAGGTAAACAACCAGGTATATATCTGATCTCTCTCTGATAAAATATATGGGATTTGTTTCTAGCCATATAAGTACTAATGTATTGTTGTACCACTCGGACTTAAGCGAAAGGTTTGGAGAAAAAGCTTGATGGAAACGATGCATGGATACTGCGTACTGTTTTAAACAAGTCCTGGAAGCAATACACTAGAAAAACGCAATTGTGTGGTTACTTGCCTCACAAACAATCCAAGAAAGACGAAGGAGACATGCCGGACAATACTGGAGAAAGAAACAGAAACGAATTCATTACTGACGTTCTCTGATGGGCTCCTACACATGTGGTAATTTACTAAGCCTTTTGCATAGATGTGGCACAAGGCCATATGAAAGGGGCACCCAATGAGACTCGAACTACACATGTGAACATCAGTGTTGGCCGACTAGCAAATAGTTACATTCATCAGGTAATTGCCGACATTGAATGTTGTCAAGAAGACTTGCCAAAATTGATGGACGATAGGAGGTATAGCAAGAGAGAGTGAAAGGAAACCGTACTGTCAGGACATCTTAATGATGATGACGATTAAGATGTTTCTGTTAGTATTTATAAGTAAATAAACATTGTCAAGAGGTAAATGTTTTGGGTAGGCAAGTGGCCATTACTGATTCTACAAATTTTGATATTTCGCTTTCTGGAAAAAGCTGGGAAAAATCGCAGAAAGCATTAATTTCTAGTCATACGAAAATTTTGGCTAGCTGTTTATTTCATACGATTAGATAAAATGTTACTGTTTCAGTTTAGCTTATAGGACGGACACATTGTAAAGTTCTAGCTTAATATTGTTGTCCACATTAAGCGTAACGGTTATCATTGCAGGAAATGTTTTCGGCAATCCGATTTCAAATGCTAAACAAGGCTATTTGCGTATACACTTGGAAAAAAGATAAATGCACCTTTTCTCCACCAATATATATATATATATATATATATACATATATATATATATATATATATACATATATATATATATATATAATGTATATATAATGTATATATATATATATATTTTTTTTTTTTTGGTCTAGTTAAACCGTGTCTATTCACTTTTTTATCCAAAAGGTTCTGAAGAAGTCCTGTTACTTTTTTCGTGTTTTTGGAAATTTCAAAAATGCGTAACAGGATTGAAATAAATTTATAATCCTATGTGACCGATTCGTTGTTTTTCTTAAAGTATATATATATATATATATATATATATATAATGTATATATGCATACAGATGTATATATATGTATATATAATATATATATGCATACAGATATATATATATGTATATATAATGTATATATGCATACAGATGTATATATATGTATATATATTTACATGGATATATATATATATATATGCATATATATATATATAAATGTGCACACACTTACACACACAAATATATATATATAGACGCATATATATGCATATATATATGGGTGTATATATATATATATATATATATATATATATATATGTATATATATATATATATATATATAAATGTATGTATATATATAGATATAGATAAATGGATGGATATATACGAATATATATGTTTACAAAAGACGTCTGTACTATCTAACCAAGTATGTCTCAACGAATAAATACTACCCAAACACACGTACACATATGTATGTATGTATGTATGTTTATAGATGTATATATATATATATATATACTTATATATATATATATATAAGTAGATTTATACAGAAATATACATATATATATTTATATATACGGAAAAGGGATGAATACACTTTTTCTCCATATATATATATATATATATATATATATATATAAATTTAGTAAGTAAAGTTGGATAACTTAGTCGAAGATAACCCGACGGCTCCTTTTTCAATAGCAACCACACTAAGGTGTAGAGGAGGGTTCTACTCAATTCACTGGATTGCTCCACTTTACCCTAGATCATTACCTTTTAATGCTGAGTATTAAGCAAGGCGGTATCAAGTACCATTTTTTGAGTCTTCAGTATGACTCGACCTGGGATTGAACCCCGGTCTCCCGGACCATTGGCGGACACTATACATATATATAGATGCATAAATCTATATTCATATAAATGTATAAATGTATACCTATATATATATATATGTATATATGTGTGTGTGTGTGTATGCATACATATACACAGATGTACGTGTATATATATGTATATATATATACATACAAATATAGAGAGGTATATATAAATATCCATATAAATATACATAAATAGATGGATTTATATATACGTACATAGTCAAAAGACATCAGCACTATTTAACCAGCAATGTCTCAACGAAAAAAAGCTGCCCAAATACCCCATATCTATATATCTATCTTTCTATATATATATATATATATATATATATATATATATAGCTTTATATGTATATATATATATATATATATAGATAGATAGATAGATGTATATGTATATATAGATGCATGTCTCGTATATACATTTAGCACAGTTCAATGTTGTTTTGTGTTATTTTGGCAACTGCCCAAAGACAAAGAAGACCGGAATTCAAACCAGTTTCACGCCGCATAAAAACTCACCTTCTGCCGTATTCTACAAGTGGTAGAGGTGTTAGGAAAATACATACATTGCTTACTAAAGCCCCTGGCAAAACCCGTTTAGGTTTGGAAAATATCAAAAATTTATAAAGGGTCCGGGGTTCCGTTGATTTATAATAGATTGGTGAAATCCATTATTGACATATAAGTCCTGAGTCATTATACTCGTGGAAAATATCGTTGGGTCATTTAGTTTGAGTGGAAGATATTGAACTTGAGATCAAATGAAAGCTTACCACTCATTCAATGATTCTAGAATTTGAAATAAGTTATTGAGGAACCCTCAATCTTGGCAGTTGAAAACTCTATTTTGCTCACCGATTCCCCATTTAAATTGCAGCGGTTTAAAAGTTGTCAAGAGTAAAAAAAAATATGTGCACATTAAATGGTTCTCATCCCAACGGAGAAGGATCAGGATCAACGGGTGAGGAAAATAGAAAATAACCAACAAAAACAATGATGGTAACAGCAGAGCGACACAAAATGACCCGTGAAGAAGTTAAGTGAAGTAATGGAAGTTGGCCCTATTTTTGATCAAGAGGCATATGATATAAAATGCAGAATAGCTGAGAGTCAGATATTTATAACATATTCCTGAAAGGAGCTCAGCAACAGCGTTAGTACTTACAGATAATTTGATGGACATCAGTCAAGTATCCATTGAGTTAGGCAATGTCTAACGAAAAGGGCAAAATTAATTTGATGAATTAAGTAAGATAAATCAATAATTTATATTTCTGGTTCTCGTAAGATATAATGAAACAGTTGAGTTTCTGATAAGATTTCATAATGAACCTTAACGAAAAGGATCACACAAACATGGTTATGCTATTATTTGTAATATATTTATAGATACACATATGTATATACATATATGAAATATAAATGATGGAGTGGTGCTAAGAGTAACGTTTGTCTTCATAAAAATGCAATTATTGACCTGAGTTCAAATCCTGGATATAGCTGCTTGCATTTCACTTCGCAGAAAAAAGTATTAATCTATCTGTTCTTCGCCAGT
>OY757906.1:35303050-35338050 GCA_963585895.1 Sepioteuthis lessoniana
GAAGTAATCTCCTCCGGTTGCAATGCACTTGTTGTACCGTTCGAACATCTTCTGGAAGGCCCCATGGAAGTCCTCTTTTGTGAGCGTGTCAATGACGTTCGTCACAGCCTCTTTAATCTCCTAAATTGTCTCATAACAACAGCCCTTAAGATTAGGGAATAACCAAAAGTCACCGGGAACAAGGTCTGGACTATTGGGAGGCTGAGGAACTGTCTTGATACCCATCTTGGTCAAATAGTCTGTGACAAGGATGGAGTTGTGGACTGGTGCATTGTCCTGCGGGTAATGCCACCGACCCGATATGAAGAGTGCTGGCCTCTTCTCAAAGAATCTCTTCCTGAACTCCCTTAAAATCTCAACATAGTAACCCTAACCCTAACCTTTTGGCCAATCAACTCTTCTTTACTCCTCCCACACCTCTCATCATCCCTCACAGACTCCCTGCCTTCCTTGAATCTCTTATGCCATTCAAAAACTGATGCTCGATTCATGCAAGATGGTCGAAAAGCCGTCTGAAGCATTCCATTCGTTTCTGTGGTATTTTTTCCAATTTTAAAACAGAATTTTATTGCATATCTTTCTTCTAAAGTGTCATCGCGTCCAGATTGTATTTTTGAAATGCACCAGCTGTGACAATCAAGCTTTAGTAGGGTGTATTCCAATTCCTGCTGTAGCTGTTCATTTGAAGGTGAAATCATAAAAATTGGTCAGTCATCTCATAAGACGTATAGCAATAATATAGTGAATTTTCAAGCGTCTACAACAATTTTAAATGCCAGTACAAAAAAAAAGTCTGGAAACCTATTGAATGCTCCACGTATATATATAGGGTCTTGGAAATTTTCTGATAAGACACATTGGTTTCTTCTGCTTGTGTGACATGGTGCAGAATCTTGTTCCGGGTCTTCCAGTGGCCACTCTTTAGATCTAGGTTAGCACTATTTCCGCAATGTAGAGCTCCATGTTGAGTCTGAGGTGATATGGGTAGATGAATGGTAGCATTACCTCCCCATCCTTAATGACCACCAAAAACACTATATTGTCGTTTGGATGTTTTAGTTTCATCACTATCGGTACATTTTATAGGGACAGAGTGACTTAACAGTTGTGGTGTACCTATCATCTATTAATGGCAGAAATTATTCTCATCAAAGAAAAGTTCAAACATGTTTCTTTCGAGGAGATGATTAAGTTTGTTCAAATGCTTTGCAGTGCTATCTTTTCTCTTATTCTTCATAGCCAGTGATAAAAATTGGCATTCTTTAAGTAACACCGAATGTATACATGGACTACCTGCTTGATAAGAGACATAGACACTGACATGTCACTTGGTATGAAGTAGATTATCTTGTTGGGATTGGTGTCAATTATGGCCAAGAACGCACCGATAAATTCGGGAGTAATTGATCAGAGTCAGGCTTCCAAGCATCAGGAGCATCGTAATCACCATTGGACTCATCAAAATCTTTTCGAATCTTTTACTTTGTTCTCAGAATGACTGTCAAACACTCTGAAATCTTTTCATTTGAGATTCCGAAGTGAATCCCTATCAGTACAGCATGCCGTTCCCGAATTTCTGAAGGAGAGATTATCGTCATGGTGCTGCTTTTCTCGCAGACAGTGCCGAATTGACACTAGTTTACTGCACAGCAGAGAAAACGTGAAACTAACAAAGTTCGTGCGCAAAATGAATCATTTTAAATAGTGATCATTTACTCAATCTATCTATCTATCTATCTATCTATGAAGTAATGCCTTTTTCTTTGGTACAAAAATAACTACTGACACAGGAACATATATCATACGCCAAACTGATCCAAGCTGGTCCTCTTTAGATCACATCCCTACTTTTCAACAGAGTCAACGTTTTTCTCAATAAAAATGTTCCAATTTCGAATGAAAGCATGTATCCCTACTTCGTAAAATTCTGCTGACTGTTCTTTGAACCACTTCAAAACTGTTGTGTTCACTTCTACATCACTGGCATAATTTTTGCCTTCTTATCTCCTCGTTCATGGGACTGAAGGGGTGAAAGTCTGAAGTCTGAAGGCCCTAAATCTACAGAGTATGGAGCATGTGGTAATGTTGTCTACCCGATAAAAAGTCGAGCATTGTCATGCAGAAGGAGGACATTATTGATTGGCAAGTTGAGTCCTCCCTCGCTGGATTCTTGCTCTGATCTTCATGAAGGTCTCAATGTATGTCTCAGACTTTAATGTTGTTTTTCTTGGCAAGCAATCAAACAGAAAGAACAGTAAACAGAATTTTACTATTTCTGCTGCCCTAGAGGAGAAGATATATATATATGTATATATATATATATATATATATATATTCATGAATTTCCCCAAAACACTTGCACGAAGTGAAAAGCAGAGTGCTTTGTTCAAAATTTGAACACGGGTCACCTATTCCATATCCTACAACAATAACCATCAACTACCCACCCGCCACAAATACATATGGGTGTGTGGGTGGAGAAACAGTGAGAGAAATACATGCAAAGAGAGAGAGAGAGAGAGAGAGAGAGAGAGGTAATTTACTAAGCTTTTTTGCTTAGATGTAGCACAAGGCCGCATGAATTGGGCACCCAATGAGAATCGAACTCACTCGTGTAGGTTTGCTAGTCTACCTTGCTAACCATTACACCACCCGAGGTGCCCTGAGAGAGAGAGAGAGAGAGAGAGAGAGAGAGAGAGAGAGAGAGAGAGAGAGTTGGTTAGTTGGTTGGTTGGATTTTTTGTCATATCAACCATTGTAGGTTATTTAATGCCAAATTCCGCTTTTGCATATATTAAACCTAATATTTTTGAACAGATAATTTAAAGATAACATTTTAAAATAAGCTAGAGCCCATTTATTTGCCCATGATTAAATGATTTACTTTGGTTTTATAGCATCAACCATTATCCATTTTTATGCATATAAACAGTTCTATTTCAAATAATTCAATTTATTTTAGTTGGTTTGGTTTGGTTTTATGGAATATCAACCATTGTAGCTTATTCATTGCTTAATCCATTTTTATACATATAAACACTTCTATTTCAAATAATTCAGTTTAGCATGAGTACACAGTTTAATTATCAAAAACATTTCTATTTCAAGCTATTCAGTTTAATCAAACAATTTAGTATAAATTAGTATAGTTTAGTATAAGTATAGTTTTTGTTTACACACAGTTAAATTTTATTTCGAGTTATTCAAATTAGTGTCGTACAGTTTCAATGTCTAAAACTTTTCTATTTCAAACAATTCAGTTTAGCGCAAGTAAGCAGGTTACATGCCAAAACAGTTCTATTTAAAGTAATTCAGTTTAGCACAAGTACGAAGTTTAAATATCAAAAAAGTTATCTTTAAACTATAGATAGGGGCCTATCAGATGCTACCAATCAGGGCCAGAGCGATTTTAATGAAGAGGTGCTCTGCATTCACCAAAGCTCCAGCATTACTGGAACATCGCCATCAGATTGTTTAGTGTCACATCCAGGACACTCGTTGGTGGAGGTCTTACCGCTCTGTAGTGGTGCAATCGGTGTATTCGACTGGGCAAGAGAGAGAGAGAGAGAGAGAGAAACGAGTATATATGTAAATATGTTTGTACATCTCTATCAGGTAAATATATTAAGTCCATAAACAGTAAGATTTATTTCAAATTTATCATTTGTCTATACAAAAAATAAAAAGTAAAAAATAAAAGTAGTGGACCTAAAAGTAATAACAATGATGACGTGATTCCACATTTCGTAGATCTCACCATCAATTGCAGTCTAGTGTCATACGCAAGGCAGTTCTTTTTTCGCATTTATTTATTCGACTTTGTAAAATAAAAGAGTGCACCGGGGAATAATGACAACGAAGGGTACTCCACATTTCCCAGTTCTCCAAAACTGGAACCTCACCATCAGACACCGTTTTTGACTAATTAATCAGAATTCAGGAAACAAATACAAATTCATTGAATTGTGCATATATATATATGTATATATATATATATATATATATAGCCTTGTCATTTGGGGCTGGAGAATACGTAAACGGAACCTCTGGATAGGGATAAGACCCCCAAATAGTGTCATGAGTATTGCACTAAACTGCATATGATGGTGAGGCTCCAGTCCTGGGAACACGCTGATCCGGATCGGTTATACCTTTCGAGGTGCCATCTATGGGTCAAATAGAGCAATTCTATCATTTACTATGTTTGAAACCATTGATATATGTGCAAACAAATGATTAATATGGTAATAGACTTATTAGATAGCAATATTTGAAACTATTTAACTGCGTACAAACAAATGAGCTCTGTCTCGTTTTAAAATGTTTGCTTAAAAATCACACACACACGTGTGTGTGCGCGTGCGCGCGCGCGCGTGTGTGTGTGTACTGTGTGCGGAAGCAAAATAAGGAATACCCTCGTATAATGTTAAACGACTCTATTATAAAACAAGATTAATTTTAATCTTAAAAAATAAACAACAAAATTAGAAGCTAGACACAAAACAGTAAATAGACTATTCTTTTTTTTTATTTGTTTGTTTACAAAACAGTATATTTAACATTTTTGATTAAACCATGTTTTTTCTATTATTGGATAAAAACGCTTTCGAAACGATTTGCATGCCTTCAAAATAAAGTCTTCAAATATTTTATTCCATTCCTCCTCAATATCAGTCTTAAGCGAACCAATATTTGAATGTGGAGTTGCATTTGTTTTATTTTCTAAGACGTCCCATAGAGCGTAATCAAGGAATATAAAGAAACTATAATTATTTCGAAAATGTTTTTTGGCTTGATTTCGGCGTTAAGTAAATCATAGATTCTTTGTCGTTTATTTTCTTGCTCACTCATATTTGGTTGAATTTTAATGAAAATGTGCTTGAATAATAGAGATAATCATGAAAATTTAGATTTACCATATTTTTTTTTTCAAAAATTGGACTAATCAGACTAAAAAAAAAGTTTTAAAAACAATTCCATATTTTGCTTCCGCACGCTTTATATATATATATATATATATATATATATATATATATATATATATATAAAGAGGATCAGGCATTGGATAACACAAAAAGATTGATATGCCATAAAATCAACCAAACCAAATCTAAACACACGCACACATACACACATACCCACAAACAAAAACAAATATATATATATATATACATATATATATGTGTGTGTGTGTGTGTGTGTGTGTGAGAGAGAGAGAGAGAGAGAGAGAGAGAGAGAGAGAGTTTGCGTATGTGGATGGAGAGAGAGACATCGTGATAGATAGATAGATAGATAGATAGATGCATTTATTTGTAAATATGCATGTACCTCTCTATCAGGTAAATATCTTAAATCCAGAAGATAAGCTTTGTGGAGACATCCGCTTAGCTGCAGACTGTGTTTGGCGCCCTTTAGCTTTCTGGTTTAAACGATCGAAAAAGAAAATGAGTACATGCAATAGCAAAAGTTTGTTCATTGCTCGTTTCTTAACCTTTGCTTTATTTTTGTTTTCCTTATCTTCGTAATGCACTGATCTTCAACCGACATGAATTAATCTACCTTTACATATGCACGCAATGCAGTTCCTTTGCAACGATGCACATATGAATTTGCATATCAAGCAACCCCTCAACGTTTATCTTTGCATTAAAGTGATTCCTTATTTATAAGAGAGAATTCATATTGAAATAGGAATACATTGTTTGAAATTCACGCAAAATTGAGAAAATAATACACACATATATCGACGTGGATGTGCATATATATACGCACATAAGTACGTCTCTCTCTCTCTCTCTATATATATATATATACATATATGAAGGTAGCAGGAAAAAATATAATCCAAATTGGTGAATATATCATGATGTGAAGTCGACGTTAACGTTTCGGTTATAATAACCATCGTCAGGACTTGGATATAAAATAGTTCACAATATAGATGGGTGATTGTTGAGATGACAGGAGCAAATGAGAAATATACAACGAAAAGATAGATAAACATGCACATAGCGTTCAAAATTCAAAAGTCATCAGAACGTGTTTGGCACGTGGAAAAATATTAGAAAATGTAGGATTTTTCAAAGAAACGAGACAAAACCTCCCGTTTATTGAGAAATACGCAACAAATAAGTTTTCATATGTATAGATCATTAGGAATCATCCATGTTAAATGTTATGTAAGAATGTATTTGGTATTAGTTTTTTCGAAAAGACAGTATGAAAGTAATCTATAGAAATATATATGAAAGTAATCTATATATATATATATATATATACATATAAATATATCTATAGATACTCGTATATACAGATAGATAGATAGAGAGAATGCGAGAAATTAAGAGAGAGAGAGAGAGAGAGAGAGAGAGAGAGAGAGAGGGAGAAACGAGAGAAGATGGGCTCGTGGTGTACTGGTTATTGTTGTATGAAATGAAATCGGCAACCCGATTTCAAATTCGAAACGAGGCTGTTTGAGTTTTACATTGTACTAATAGTCTTGGAGAGGGTATGAATCCAACAATTCTGCCTCCAGTTGTGGGTATATAGTAGGGTAGACTGTGTTCTTTTTCTTGGTAAAGCAACCTCTACTGGTGAAGGAAAACACTGTATTAAAATACGTAAAAGGTCACTTCGAAATTGCTCTATTTAGTTTAGCATCAGTACACATTTTAGTTCTTCCTGACCCTATCAAGTTATACTTCTCCGGGCAAGAGTGAACCAGGGAGCGATGGCAGTGAAGTGGCGCTCCGCACTCACTAAAGCTCCAGTATCACCAGAACAACACCATCAGACTGTCAAGTGCTACATCCAAAGTTGCAGTCAGTGTACTCTACAGCCCCAGCCGACTGTGTAATACACAGAGTTAAATGTAAAAACAGTTTTTTTTCCGATAATTCAGTTTAGCATAAGTACGCAGTTTAGATGTCGAAACATTTCTATTTCAAGCAATTCAGTTTAGCATAAGTACGCAGTTTAAATGTAAAAACATTTCTTTTCTAAACAATTAACTTTAGCATGAACACGCAGTTGAAATCCCCCCAAAAAACGGTAAATACTCGAAACTAAGGTTTAGTTCTATTTAAAACATAGATAGGACCCTTATCAGTTGCTACCACTCCGGGCCAGAGTGGACCTGGAAGCGATGGCAATGAAAGGGTACACCGTATTCTCCAAAGCTCCAGCTTTACTGGAGACTCACCATCAGATTGTTTAGTGTCATATCAGGACACTCGTGGGGGTGGTGGTTTTACTCCTCTGCTGAGAAGCAGTCAGTGTATTCTACAGCACCCCAAGCCGACTGGGCAAGGGTCAAATAGAACTGTTTAACCAAGAATTGTTTGACCATTTTACTCTGTTAAAAATGATTGATATCCTATCAATACTTGAAATCATTAAACTGTATGGAAACAAATGATAAGTAGTAAATGAACTTATTAGTGTCGGGTAAAAATTCTTGAAGCTATTTAACTGTGTGCAAACAAATGACGTCTGGCTCATTTAAAAAAAAATCTACAAACTATCCTTTTGCGAATTATATATATATATATATATATATATATATATATATATATATATATATTTCGACGATTTGGCATTAAATAACTAATAAGGGTTTACACCCCTGGAGAAAAATATAAGAATACCCTAAAAAATGAAGAAAAAGATATTGTTCATAAGTTTTAAATCATGAAAATCCGATATGTGAATGATAAGGCATGAAGACAATTAAATTTAAAATATGAAGAAATTTCAATTCATTTCTTATATGTATATTAGCTTTTATGCTAAATTTTAAATTTACTTTTGATATGAATTTAAGACCACAAATAATAACTAAAGAAAAAAGGAATCAATTTAATTGAAAAAAATATTATATATAGTCTACGTAATACAAAACCTTTTGAAACTTTAATAATTAAAATACTAAAAACATAAATGGCTAAAGGAACTAAATTATCTGAATTTGAGAAAGGTGAGATTATAACTTTGAAAAGTGTCGGAAAATCTCAGAGAGAAATTTCGAAGGGGCTAGGACGCAGTAAAACCGTTACCAGCAATTACTTGAAAAGTCCAAATTAGTATGTAACAAGAAAACCGGCTGGCAGGCCAGAAAAGTTATCACCACAATTCAAGAGAAGAATTGTTTGTGAAGTAAAAAAGAAAACTTCTTGAACATCAAAAATACTGAAATCTCTGGTGGACGCTCCTTGCAGTACGAGAACAATTTAAGCACTAGGGCATTTGAACACCAAAAAATTAAGCATAAGAAAATAATTCATCGTCTAAGGTTAACTATGAAGCACAAAGAGAAACGACTGGAATAAGCTCGTCAATATCAAACTATGAGAGCTAAAGAATGGGAAAAGTTGTTTTCTCGGACGAAAAAAAATCAACTTAGACGGTTCAGATGGCTTTCAGAAATACTGACATGCAAAAAGATTTTCCAGAAGAGAATTACTCAACAAGGCAAAGTTGAGGAGGATCTCTTATGATCTGGGGTGTCTTCTCATCTTCAGGAAAAATTAAACCACAATTTGTCAGTGGTCGACAAAAAGCAGCAGTTTGTGTGAAGATGCTAAATGATTTATCTCTCGCACAAGTAGGGTGTCGTTTATGTGGGAAAAAATATTTTTCAGCAAGATAATTCAGCTATCCACAATGCATTAATAACAAAAAAGTAGTTGCTTGAACAAAAAATAAGACTTCTTGTCCACCCTGTGTGCTCTCCAGAACACAATCCCATTGAAGATTTGTGGGGAATAATTGTTGCAAAAGTGCCCGTGGTATAATGGTTATCGTCGTAGGAAATGGACACGGCGACACGAGTTCAAATTCTGGACCAGGCTAATTGCATTTCACATAGAACTAATACCCTTGGGAAAGGTTTGAATCCCGTTATTCTCCCTCCAGCTATGGGTAAATAGTAGGACAGACTGGGTTCTTCAGCCTTGGTGAGGGAACTAGTCTAGGAGAAGGAAAACTCTGAATTCAAACCTGTTAAACTCCGCTTAAAAATTGACCTTGTGTCATATCCTGCCGTAGTGGAGGGGTTGGTAAATCTGAATAATTGTTTCAAAAGTTTATGAAGGAGGTCAACAGTACTCAGCAATCTTTGAAAAGAAAAACGCCATTTTAGATGCATGAGAAAAATACCATCGGTTCAACTTCAGAAGCTAGTTGATAGTATGCGTAGCCGAATTTGTGATGTCATCAAAGTTAACGGTGGATCTATAAAATATTAAATAAAAAACTACCTTTATTTATGCAGTTCTGAACATTGGTCTTATATTTATGTAAAACTAAAATTTTCAAAGTAAACATAAATGCTAATATACATATAAAAAATGAACTGAAATTTCTCCATATTTTAAATCTAATTGTCTTTATTCCTTATCTTTCATGTATCTGATTTTCAAAATTTCAACGTTGTAAACATTATCGTTTTCTTCATTTTTGAGGGTAACCTTATATTTTTGTCCAGGGGTGTATATGTATAAAAATGATTTGACATTAGCGTTGAATAACCTACAATGTTTGAAATGCAGTAAAACCTATAAAAACCAATTATCTATCAAGTCACAATTATGACCATTTTCAGATTACTACCTTAGGAAAGGTATCAAAACCGTCATTCCCTCAGCAACGAGTTCAAAAGTGTCACTACTGTCCTACGACAAGGATGGCTTTGGCATTAAATAATCCATGAAGATTGATATGGCATTAAACAAAGAAGCCAAACCAAAGCGAACCATATCATTGTTCCCAGGTTACCTTTGACCTGGAAGGACTTGACCTTCACGCCTATGTTGTTAAGCGGCCAGTTGTACCAGTCTATAATGAAACTGTTTATGACTTACCTGTCTATAATGAAACTGTTTATGCCTTACCTGTCTATAATGAAACTGTTTATGATGTACCTGACTATAATGAAACTGTTTATACTGTACCTGTCTATAATGAAACTGTTTATGCCTTACCTGTCTATAATGAAACTGTTTATGATGTACCTGACTATAATGAAACTGTTTATACTATACCTGTCTATAATGAAACTGTTTATGATGTACCTGACTATAATGAAACTGTTTATACTATACCTGTCTATAATGAAACTGTTTATGCCTTACCTGTCTATAATGAAACTGTTTATGATGTACCTGACTATAATGAAACTGTTTATACTATACCTGTCTATAATGAAACTGTTTATGCCTTACCTGTCTATAATGAAACTGTTTATGATGTACCTGACTATAATGAAACTGTTTATACTATACCTGTCTATAATGAAACTGTTTATGATGTACCTGACTATAATGAAACTGTTTATACTATACCTGTCTATAATGAAACTGTTTATGCCTAACCTGTCTATAATAAAACTACCTATGTTGTATGAATCTATAATAAAACTATCATAAGATCATTTTTAATGAACAGGAAGAAGAGTTTAGTTTTCAGCCTGAACACTTAGAAGCAAGTTGTTAAGTTGTCATCCACGTAAACCTGTGTTGTTCCATTAACGACTTAAATAAAGAATAAACTATCTAATGCAAATGTTTGTATTTTAATTCCAATGTTTAATTGAAACTCACAACTTTTAAATTATTCCATTCACTTTTGGAAATGAGGGTATATTTGGTAAGATAAAACTTTGCAAATATCATTATTCATCAATAATTTTACTAGGTAAAATTTACGTGCTTAGAAAAATGCTAAATTCAAAATGAAAATTCTGATAGATGGATTCTTCAAGTCCGTGTCTTTATGTTGATTGAGAGAAGAAAAAAAAATCTTTCGATAGCTGATTTATATTTCAATCAGAATATTTAATTAATTTTTTCTTTAAATCTTGAAAGCCACTTGAACTCAGATGACAGCTGGAGAAGAGTTGAAGTAAAAAAAAAAGTGACGAAAAACGAAAGGACATAAAAACTGTTAAAATACAATAGAGAATTTTCCATATGCTGCGTGTGTCATGACATTTTTTGTTGTTTCGACAATCATCGTTGTTGTATTAACAATTATCAATAGCGCTAATACCATTATCATCATTTCTAAGATCATTACTGTCACAATGAATATAATTACCATCATTACATATAAAAGGGTGAGTCAAAAGTTTTGCAATATTTTAGTATGTGCTAGTTCGTAGCGTGTATATTAAATGACAGAAGCAGTTCAAGCCATGGTAAGGTATCTGTTGTGCTTGATAGTATCGTGATAGTCTGAGCGCTCACACTTTATGCATTGCTTCACTCTGTGTATGAACTGAACGCCAATCGATTTCATACCTTTAGCAAAAAGTATGAATCCAATCAATTCTTAGTGTCTTATTCAACGTTAAATAACTACTAAGGGTTTACAACCCTGGAGAAAAATATAAGACCACCCTCAGAAATGAAGAAAAATATATTGTTTACCAGTTTTAAATCATGAAAATCAGATATGAGAATAAGGCATGAAGACAATTAAATTTAAAATATGAAGAAATTTCAAATCATTGCTTATTTTTATATTAGCTTTTATGCTAAATTTAAACATTTATTTTGACATAAGTATAAGACCACAAATAAAAACTAAAGGAAAGAGAACTTGATTTAATTGCAAAAATTACTATATATAGTCCACGTAATACAAAACCTTTTGAAACTTTAATACTTAAAATACTAAAAACATAAATGGCTAAAGGAACTAAATTATTCGAATTGGAGAAAGGTGAGATTATAACTTTGAAAAGTGTCGGAAAATCTCAGAGAGAAATTTCGAAGGCCTTAGGACGTAGTAAAACCGTTACCAGCAATTACTTGAAAAGTCCAAATTAGTATGTAACAAGAAAACCGGCTGGCAGACCAGAAAAATTATCACTACAATTCAGTTCTTTCTGAAGCGTTATGTTATGATTTGACCTTCGACCCGGCCCCCAAAAACGCTATTCCAAGGTGATACACCGGAAGGAAGTGACACATTCCAATGGCCAGTAATCGAAAGAGATCGCGTGGGCGGATTAAGGCTAATAATATGGGACAAAGTGAAGGTCTCACTTTGCTGATACAGACTGATGCACCGGAAGAGAGTGACCTCTGAACTGCATGACAGTTATTTCCGCTTGATGACGATTAAACATTCGATTTCAAAGATCCAGTGGGCGATCGTGTGGGCGTTGAATTATTATTTAACTCAGTTGAGTTCGAGTCCAAGAAGCAGTTGCCAGTAGAATTCTAGACAGCTAGGGACCAGATGTGGTAGGGAAAGCCACAACCGACCGAGGGGGCCCTCGGAAACCCCGATGGAGTGGACCTCAGCATCAGGAGAACAAGAAAGACACAACGTGGCGGTCATAACAGTGGGGTCAAAATATTACAGTTTATGTTCGGTCTCCAGCTTCCTCTCACATGCAACCCTTGAACAACCCTTTCGAACCCTTGCAATAAAGTGAGAGGTATATATTATTGTTAAAGAAGTCTTCCTGCGTCTTCCCTCTTGCGTCGTTTATCCTGTGTCTGTCTTTGTCACAGCGTCCTTATTTATTGCGTCGGTATGTATCCAGCATTAACATGCATATGACCATACAACAGTTAAATGATATTAAATATTCCAATCTAATAGCAATAATTTGCACACAGTTGTATAGGTTCAAGTATTTCCATCTAGTATTATTAGTAATTTGGTTTCAAGTATTTTTTCTGTTAAATAATAGTCATTTTTTGGACATACATATCTGGCTGTTTGAGTTTCACATTCTACTTTATGTAAGATGAGAATCGATTGCATACCTTTTGCAAAAAAATGTGAATCCAACCTATTCTTCGCATCTTATTCGGCGTAGATGGATACGTCAACTAGTCAAGAATAAATTCCAAAATGTGGAGGCGCACTTATCATCGTAGAAACTGGAATCAGAAACCCGGGTTCAAAACCTGGACTTGGCTGTGTGCATTTCATTTTGCTCAAATGCCCTTGGGAAAGGCATGAATCCACCTGTTCCTCCCCATTTATAGGCAAATAGTAGGGTAGACTGATTTCTTTAGCTATTGTTTGGCAACCAGGATAGAGGAAAGGATAATCGTAATTCAAATCAGCTATGCACCGTAAAAAATTGACCTTGTGTCACATCCTACTTGTGGTAGAGAAGTTGGATAATGACTTGTTATTATTGGAAAGATTCTAGGAACGTTTTTGTCTTTTTCTGCTATCATTTTCTTTTCAGTGCACTCCCTCTTGAAATTTAACTGACTTTATAACCACCCCATCCTCCACAACGGACCTCACAATCATCCGAACATTCGTCAAATCACATACCATAATCAATAATTGTACTAACACTGCCTCTTCCTCGTCCCTTATAACGGTTATAGGCGTTGGCTCCCTAAGCTTCTAAATGACAATCATCTGGAGGTTGCAGGTTCAATCTTGACTGCAGGCGTGCAACAATACTGGAATACTTAACCCTTTCACCTGTTTATGGTTAACGGAATGAGAGCAAGTGGATTAAAGAAAGGACGTGGTTCGAAATTCCCTGTAGGCTTCCGAGCTCGACAAAAAACACCTGAAGAAGGCCGGAGGGTACATCAGTCGAAACGTTGTGAATATAACAATAAAGATGAAGACAATAATCCGAAAATACTGAATAATAAAAATCACATAATATCATCGATCATCGTAATCGATAATGGATATTATCGATAATAGTACGAACACTGCCTCTTCCCTCTCCCTATACTCAAAATATGCCCAAACTTTCCCATGAGAATAGTAATCTGGTAGAAGATATGATATATACGAAGTTATTTACTGATTTTATCTTCATCTGGTACAGGGTCATAATTGAGTCACTTTACCCCTCTGCAAAGGATACAGTCAGCTTACTCTAAGCCCAGCCGATAAAGCGGTAAGTGACACTCATACTTTATATTACCTTGTGCCAGACTTTGAATGAACCAAGTACATTTTGTCACTGTTGACAGAACTAAGTTAGGAATAAGTTTAACTAAAATTTGTCATCATCACCACTGCTACCATATTTGATATTGTATAAACCTTAATGCACGCCCTCTCTGCTACCGATGTCCCCACCGTCATCATTTATACTATAAGCACTGGTCTAACGTCGTCCGTCTTCAACACGTTCATACGCATGATCTTCTTCGTGAAGTTCCGTAATCCTAATCATTCTTGTTGATCATTGTATTCTTGTCACACTCATTCTGTCCTTTGCTCAATGCCACGGCTTCTCTTCTTTTCTTCTTTCCGTTTTGACGTTCTCGCCAGTTTCTTTTGGCTCATTTGCATAAAAAGGTCACGTGACTGACGTCCAGATGGAATTCATTTTCCTTAACTGTCGCGTAGTGCATGCAAAAATGTCTCATTTCCGAAACCCCACCGATTTTTTTCTCTACCCCCGACACCCTGTCTCCGTACTTCTTTCTTTCTTTCTCTCACTCACTCTCTCTCACTCAAACACACACACACACACACACACACACACACACACACACTCTCTCTCTCTCTCTCTCTCTCTCTCTCTCTTTGTTACTTAACCATCTTTCCTGGACATTTCTCGCTCTTCATCTTTCCATCATCCCTATCTTCTCTTCTTTTATATATCAGTCAATCAATCAAGTGAACCTCTGTCGACATATTAATCTTTCTCTATTCCATTTCTTCTTGTCTTATAGCATTATGTAAGTTTTCCAGAAAGAAAGCAAACGAAAAGATTCCCCTTTTGATAATATTAAAACCGTCAGTCTTTTCTTTTCTATTTGAACTATAAAAACGTGTTACAAACATAGTTCAAAAACATTATTCCTTCTATATTTTATGGGGAACCATTGAGCAGAACATGATTATATATATATATATATATATATATATATATATATAAACAGGCTACAAACACCATATATATATATATATATATATATATATATATATGGTGTTTGTAGCCTATTTGAGACTACGCGTCAACTATTTGATATTTCTTTTAAATTTTATTGATTAATTTCAAATCTCGACTTTTATTCAAGCCATATAGAAAGAGGCTCTGAGAAGGTGCTTGTGGCGTAACAGTTATCATCTTAATACGTTGACACGGGGCTTCATTGGCGCTGCAACTTGTTTTTTTTTCGTTGTAGCGCTACTGATGTAGCGCGTCTTTGGCAGGAATGGCCTGGCCCAACCCATCACTCTCCTGAGTTACAAATTGTTTGAATTCAGAATTTTCTTCCCCTTTAACCATTTGGTAAATCAAGAGTAAATCAAGAGTAAAGAGATCAGTTTGCTTGACTATTGACCCTTAGATATTACGTGAATAATTAGATTCATATATTTTCCAAGAATGAATATACTACTTCACCATTTCATCAGTCACCTCTTTTGCAAATTGACTCCAAAAGAGTAAATAAGCTATATGAGAAGAGACGATTGATATGCAAAGTAAAGTTGGTGACCATAGTCGAGGGTGACCTGAAGGCTCCCTTTTCGATAGCTACAACACCAAAGTGTAGGTGAGGGCGCTACTCCTTTCTCTGGATTGTTCCACTTTACCCTTGATCCTTACCTTATAATGCTGAGTGTTAAGCAAGGACTGATCAAGTTCCATTTTTTGAGTCTTTGATAAGACTCGACCAGGCGATAGAACCCAGGTCTCCCAGGCCATTGGCGAATACACCTCTTCTCATGAATTGAGCCCTCTAGGTAGCCCATAATGTATAGGTAAAAAGATGTACGTAAAAAATTCCTTCACCAACGTGGACTATGACGATAGCTCTGGGGTTAGATGTTTCTATCACAGCTTGAAGCCACTCTCGTGTCTAGCCACACTGAAGAGGTGTAATACAACGAAACAGTCTGTCTGCCGATGACGATATATATATATATATAGTCCTTCACCGCCTGGGTTGATTCATCTAGTGGGGAATTTGTCAGATGCCACATAAGGTGAAATGAAATAGCTCTTCTCATTCATTGCGCACTCCAGGTAGCTGATAGCGTATAAGTAAAAATGTATACGTAAAACATTCCCTCAATAACGTGGAGAATGACGAAGGCTCTGGGTTAAGATGTTTCTATCCCAGCTTGAAGCATCTCACGTGTCTAGCCACACTGAAGAGTTGTGATACAACGAACCAATCTGTGGTGACAATATATATATATATATATATATGCACGGTGAATTTGTCCGGCAATATGCCATATGTAATTGATTGATCAATACATCAATGTTTACTTGGATTCCCAAAAAATCCTCGTCATCTGATGGCACAGAGTACTTTGACTCCCTCTCACCATAAGTCTCTATCATTTATCAATCTTAGCCAGCTTTCTACTCGGAAAACATCATTAAAAAAAATAAGATAATCCTAAAACAATACGATTTAATCTTTTTTGTTTGTTTGTTTCATCTTTCTTTCTTATATGATATTCGTCGTTTTCTGTTAAGGCAGGTGAAAATCTTAAAAAAAAAACGTTTTAAATGAACAGTATCTGTAGTCTTTAAACAAAGTTTGTTTCCAAGAAAATTTTCTTTCAAAAAATAGTAGTATAAAGCCGGAACTTTTGATAAAAAATGAGCAATATAGGAAAATCGGCAAATTATAGTAATTTACGAAGCTCTTTGCTTCGATGTGGCACAAGGCCAAATGAATGGGGCACCCAATGAAACTCGAACTCACTCGTGTAGGTTTGCAAGTCAAGCTTGCTAACCGTTACACCACCAAAGGTGCCCAAATCGGCAAATTATAAAATACTTATTCTTTATTCTGGTTTAGTCGCGGGGGAGCAACTTTTGTACCGTATCTTTAGTAGGAATAGCCTATCGGAGCCTCTACCTCTCCTGGTAAGGTTTGGATTCAAAGTTTTCTTTCTTCTGGACCGGTTGCCATATCAAGGTTAAAAAGTTCAGTCTGTCCTACTATTTATCAATAGCTGGAGAGAAAATCGGGTAATTGCGCTATGGGAAATGCAGGCAGCCTAATTCAGGATAGAACTCGGGCCTCCCTGTCCATTTATCACAGCAATGATAGCACACCACGAGTGCCTCTCCGGATACCCGAGTTCGAATCATGAACGAGGCGGTTTGTATTTCACCCAGCAAAGATCTGAGACATAGTTTATTTAATAGGTATCTTTTCATTGATTTCCAACAAAGCGACGAATATTATACATGAAAAAAAAAGTTAAAAAGATTAAATAATATTTTAAACGTCGATATTAGTACTCATATTCTTTTTGAATCATCTTACATTTTTATTGATGTTTTCGTGTACAGAAATTGAACTGATTTTTCTTCTCGGAGACTTTCATCTATCGTTTGATATTTTCAAGGATAAATCTGATGTATTAGCAAAAAACTTACATTAATAAACTCTGTGCCAACACTGGACACCGCGGCGAGGACATGCCAGTACTATAGGGACGAGTCAGGGGAATATATGATACCGGTGCGACTTGATGATGATGATGATGATGATGATTGGTTTTGAATTCAGAGAAACATTGATGCATTCGTTTTTTTTTAATTCTGATTACTAAGTAAAAAAATGACTGATCAATTTTTCAAGTGTCAATCTGGACGTAACATATCCATTCGCAGATGCTACCACTCTGGTTCAGATATTTTGGATCTGATATTAATGACAATCAAGGGATATTCCACACTTCCTAGATCTCTAGAACTGTAGTCTCACCATCAAAGCCGGTTTAAGGTAGATTTTTCCTATGAGTTTTGAATTCGGGTAGCCGATTCTCTTTTATCTGTGACAATAACTATTACGCTACGAATGCCTTCTTTATCTTCTAGACTAACTCGGAATACAATCCACCTAAAGCTACCATCATCTAATTTATTTGCGACTGTCTTTTTTTAAAATCTTTTCTTGTATTTTAGATATTTAGCCTTGGATTATCTCCCCTTTTCTTTTCAAGTATTTGTGTTAATCTTAGAATCACTTCTGCTTTCAGAGGGGTGCTTAGTGTGATGATTATTGTAGGAATATGGAATCGGCGACCCGGGTTCAAATCCTGATAAGAAAATTCAATTATTTTGTTTTGTTTTTTACATCTCTAACATGTTTTCATGAATTTTTTCTAACCAAAGAAAACGGATATTGTTAGGTATCATCTTTTATGAAATCATTGGGCATTGAAACTGTTGCTAAAAATATGAATATCTCTCTATTTATGCATCTATTCGATTTAGATTTCTTTGTTTAATGGCATACCAACCTTCGTAGGTTATTTAATGCCAAATCCATCCTTGTAGAAGAACAGAAGTGTTCCTGTTTAACCATAACTGAAGGAATAAGAGGACTTATACCTTTTCTTTTGGTAGATGTTCAAAAGTGAACGTCATAGCATGACAGGAGTTCCAACTCGTTTAGTTCGACGATGTTGCAGTCGAACAAGTTTACTGCTACTCAACGGAGATCGATCGATCGATCTATCTATCTATCTCAGTCTGTTTCTATCTATCTATCTATCTATCTATCTATCTATCTATTTGCGTTTCACTTATCGCTAATACACTTGAAAAGGCATGAATCCTTACGTCCATTATCCAGCTATGGGTAAATAGAAGAAAATCTTTAGTCTTTGGAATCTTTAGTCTTAGTTCGGTAACCCGTCAAGGAGAATGAAAACTGAATTCAAATCAGTTATACAACCGCGAAAAAATTGACATCAGGCCACATTCTGCCGGTGGCGGAGGGGTTGCGTAAACTCCTGCTTAATTCACCGTTTTGTTTCGACAGCGAATTTTTTTTTTATTACTTAACCCTTTGAAAACCACTTTTTTTTCACTTCTCTAAAACGTTTGCTTTTGGGCGTCTTTAGTTCTTTTTCGTTCTTGCATATTTCCTCTAATGACGGTAAGATATAAACTGTGTGGCACCTTCTTCAATTCGTCTAACTTTTGATATCATCCTCTTGAGTTTTTTTGCAATCACACGTGTTTTTCTCTTTTCTTGCCGTAAAAATCTCAACATACGTTGTCAATTTCGTTTTATCTCAGATCATTTTGGGGTGTTAAATTTCCTTGTTTTTCCCCAGACTAGTTTCCTTTTCCGCATTTTTATCTCCCTTTCATTTCTCTCGTTTCATCCTTAAAATTTATTCCCAATCTATCTATCTATCTATCTGCAAGCGCGTGCGCGCGCACACACACACACACACACACACACACACACACACACACACACACACACACACACACACTCACACACACACACACACACACACATATATATATATATATATTTTATGCATGCATATATATATATATATATATATATATATATGCATACAGATAGATAAATAGATAGATTGGGAATAAATTATATATATATATATATATATATATATATATATATATATATACGTGTGTGTGTATGCATGTATATATGTATGTCTGTATCTATCAATCCGTATGTATGTATTTATGTATGCATGAATATCTATCTATCTATCTATCTGTATGTATGTATGTATGTATGTAACTATCTCTTTATCTAGTCTATCTGTATGTGCGTATGTATGTATATATGCAAGTATGTATGTATGTATGTATGTATGTCTATCTATCTATCTATCTATCTATCTATCTATCTATCTATCTATCTATCTATCTGTATGTATGTATATATCCAAGAAGATCTATCTATCTATCTATCTATCTATCTATCTATCTATCTATCTATCCAAGAAGATCTATCTATCTATCTATCTATCTATCTATCTATGTAGATATGGATTTCTGTTCATA
Organism: Sepioteuthis lessoniana; assembly: GCA_963585895.1. Lineage (NCBI taxonomy): Eukaryota > Metazoa > Mollusca > Cephalopoda > Myopsida > Loliginidae > Sepioteuthis > Sepioteuthis lessoniana. The sequence continues at coordinate 35,322,813 of OY757906.1, forward strand.
TCAACCAAACAGCGTTTATTTCTCTTCATGCAATCGTGGAACAAGCGGTCAGTGGCGTAGAGGCTAACGTGCTGAATTATGACATCATAGTAACCGAGTTCGATATCCAGTCACGTTTTTATTCTCACTTTGGCACTAATACACTAGGAGAGGTGTAAACCCATTTATCCCTTTCCAGCTAGAGGTCAAATAGTACCACAAATGCTGTTGGATTTAGCATTAAATAACCCACTAAGGTTGATATGGCTTTAAGCAAGGAAACTAAACCAACTAATCCATCTTCATGTGATCGTATAGTTTATTATTTCTCTCTCTCTCTCTCTCCATACAAAAATCTTTTCAACTTAAATGTTTTCAAAATTGTTTCTATTTCGCATGATTAGATAAAATTACTAAAGGTCTACGCTCTTTATTCTGTTTAAACTTGTAGTACACTTAAAACTTTCCGTTTCACAATCATCAGCCTTTTTTCTTTATTCACATGTCAACCTAAGCTTTTATTACCTAAACGTATATCAATCGATTTACTCCTCTGTTCTTATAAGTTTCTATCTAGTAACTTTTTTTTCTGTCTGTCTGTCTAAAAAAAAAGGGAGGGGGAAATAAGAAGGAAAAATCATTGTCTTCTAAGAAGTTCGTAGAACATTATCCTTTTAGAACTTTAGTTCTTCCATTTCTTGGAGTTAAACTCGTTACCTTTTCGTTTATAACTAAATTCTCACTTCATTGTTATTCCATTGTCTCACTTCTATTTCTTTATGAACCTCTGCAGTTGCCGGTCTCTTTCCTTCCGTCTCTTTAGAGATTTTCTGTCTTTAGGCTCCTTATACTAAGTGGATATTTTATTGTGTATGTCCCCCCTTAACTTATTTTACTCTCTCTCTCTCTCTTTCTCTCTCTCTCTCTCCTTCTCCCTCTTTGTTACTATCTGCCTTTTATTTTTTCCTTTTTTTTGTTTTTTACTGCTTTTTCTTTGTTTCTCTTGCATTTTCTATCTCTCTCTGTCTCTATTCGTCTGTCTCTCTGACTCTGTTTACATTTTATTTTCTTTCTGCTGTTTTTTCTCATTTTGAACTTCCCCCTCTCTCTCTGCTTTTCTCTCTCTCTCTTCCTCTCTGTCTTCCTCTCTCTCTCTCTCTCTCTCTCTCTGAGTCTCTATGTCTTTCCCTCGCTCTGTTGGCTCTTTCTTTTTTACTTCTCTTTTTATCTCTTTCTCTCTCTCTCTCACCCCCTCTCTCTCTCTTCCTTTCCTTGTTCTTTTTTTCTTTTTCACTCCCGTTCTCTCTCTCTCTTCCTCCCTCCTTTGCACTGTTCGCTTCTTTTCCTTTTTTTTACTGCTGTTTATTCTCTCTCTCTCTCTCTCTCGCTGACTCTCATCACTTTTTTCTTTCTTTCTTTCTTTCTTTCTTTCTTTCTTTCTTTCTTTCTCCCTTGCACTATTCACGCCTTTTCCTTTTTCACTCCCGTTCTCTCTCTCTCTCCCTCTGTCTCTCTTTTTCTTTTACCCTCCCTCTCCCTTGCACTGTTCGCTTCTTTTCCTTTTTTTTACAGCTGTTTCTTCTTCTTCTCCCTCTCTCTTTCTTTTTCTCTCTGGCTCTAATCATTTTTGTCTTTCTTTACTTTCGTTTCTTCTCTTTCTTTTCTTTCTTTCTTTCTTTCTCCCCACCCCCTCTCTTTCTAGCTCTATTCACTTTTTCCCTGCTAACGCCGTTTCTTCTCTCTTTGTATTTCTCTCTCTCTTTCTCTCTTTCTCTCTCTCTTCTCTATTTCTCTCTCTTTCTCTCTCATTTTTCTTTTCCTATTGCGATATTCGTGTCAACTGTCGACCGTCTGTCTGTCTCGCGAGGCACAGAAGATTGGTTCTCGAGATCTGTAGTTGGCAGGAGGCGAAGGGCACACAGAGGGAAACCTGTCAAACGCGAGATTTTCCATCGGACGGGTGACAGGAGATGGGCGACGCGAACAACGATGACGGCAGCTGAAACAGAGAATAGGAAAAAAGAGTTTGAAAGAGAATCGTGAAGAATAGACCGTATAAATAAGAAAAATAAGAACGGAACAAAGTATTGGAAAAAGTGGAAGCTGAAGGAAGCAGAGGAAGAAATGAAAAAAATAATGACGTCAAATAAAGAAACGAAAAAGAAGGAAGTGAAGAAGAACGCAAGAAAGAAAGAAAAATTGAATGAAAGAAATAAAAGGACTCGAAAAAAACAAAAACAAAAAAAAAAAAACCGTAGGAAACAATAGCGTTAATAAACACGAATAAGTATAGTAAATAAAACAAAGACGTGAAATCCTGAAAGAAAAAGAGAGAGAAGGAAAATGAATAAAAAAAATATGAAAGACATTCACTAAATGAAAAGAGAAAGAAATGTAAACAAGAACGGAAAAAAGAAAAGAAAGAAAATGGATTTAAGAAAATACCCCCCTCCCGAAAAAAGAGGGTAAAAAGAGAAGAAATGGATTAAAGATATCAAAATAAAATGAAAAAAAAAAAAAGAAAAGAAAAGAAAACAATACTGATGAAATGAAAATATAAAGACGACAAAAAGTAAACGCAGTCGTCAAAAAAAAAAACGTGATTGAATGAATGAAATGAAGGAAGAATGAAGAATATAAAGAAAAGGAGAAATAGGGTAAGTTAAAGCATGTTGAAGAACTAAAGAAGACAAATGAAACGAGTGTATATTTAAATTTGGAAAAAAGAAAAGAAATAATGCAAGTTTATATTGATAACATACACCAGCAATAAAATTCCCCATGAATTTTTATTAATATTTTCAACTATTTTCCTGGGCACTGATTTCAAAAATGTACTCCATTTTTATACCTCTCCGACCATTTTTGTGTGACAAAAATACTGTATATCAAGTAAAATCAGAGCTGTGATAAAATTATGCACTGGAGATACCCATTGCCTTGTTCCCTCTCGATTATATCTTAATAAAAGGCAATGGAATATCATTGTCTGAATTTCTGAACGAAAACAAATGGACGATTCTTTTGTTAAGCAAAATTACTTGTTTCTGCTTTGATTTGATCATTCATGGTGTTCTGCCGAATCAAATATTTTTCTGTGTTTTAATAATATTTGAAATGTGGCAATAAAATTGATTGGTTGGTTTGGTTTGGTTTCATAGCATGTCAACCATTGTAGGTTATTTAATGTTAAATCTATTTTATACATATAACCAGTTCTATTTCAAACAAATCAGTTTAGTATAAGTACGCGGTTTATTTCTATTTGACCCATTTTGAAAGAATTCAGTTTAAATGTCAAAATTGTTCCATTTCAAACAATTCAGTTTAGCATAAGTACACCGTTTAGTACTATTTAACCAATAGATAGGACCCTATCAGGTGATACTACTACGGGTCAAAGTGGACCTGGGAGCGATGGCAATGAAAGGGTACTCTGCATTACTCAAAGTTCTAGTATTACTGGAGCCCCGCCATTTCATTGTTTAGTGTTATATCCAGGATACTCGTTGGCCGAGTCTTACCTCTCTGCAGAGATGCAGTCGGTGTATTCTACAGCCCCAGCTGACTGGGCCAGATGAATTTGAGTATGACTGTAACATTTTTCGGTTTATGATAATGTTATATTCTTTATTTGTCGATGGGAAAATCAATTGAAAAATACAATTCAAGATTTTATAAAATTCTGAAATTTATCGGAGTATTTAAAAAAAAAAATTCTTGCTAAATTTCAGCCCCTACTTCCGATATTTCTGTAATTTAGAGACTATTTCAATTTCTTAATAAAAATTTCAAAGATTATTGCAATTTTCTCAGTTTATTGAATTCATTTTATTGGATGAATCATGTATGGAGATGCCTAGGTAATCTTTTTACTTCATATATGCTTTTTTTGGCAAGAAAAGCCTTTATCCACTTAACAAAATTCTCAGAAAACTTTCAACTTACTTATATAAATTCATCTTTTAATTTTTGCTTTATGAGGAAACATTACTGATTTGGGCAAAAGTTTTTTTTTTCTGTGGCATAAAAAGCATCTTTTTCTGTAGATGAGAAAAATCCAAACGTACTAGGCTAAAATAAATGTTGTTTTTTTTTAATCAGCCCCTCAAAATAGTTAGAAAAATGTCTTATGGGGCAAGACTTCTATTCTATAGGCCAGTATAAAAGTATAAAGATGAAAATGAAAATCCAATGACAATGAAGAAAAGAAAAAGTAGGAAAAGGGAAACTAAAAATAAAAAAAGGGAAACGAAAAATAGAAAAAGGGGAAACGAAAAATTGGAAAAGAGGAAACGAAAAATGCGAAAAGGGAAATGAAAAACTGGAAAAGGGGAAACGAAAAATAGAAAAGGGGAAACGAAAAATTGGAAAAGGGGAACGAAAAATTGGAAAAGTGAAACGAAAAACAGGAAAAGGGGAAACGAAAAATAGGAAAAGGGAAACGAAAAATAGGAAAAAAGAAAGAAAAATAGAAAAGGGCAAACGAAAAATAGAAAAGAGGAAACGAAAAATAGGAAAGAGAATCGAAAAATAGAAAAGGGGATACCAAAAATAGAAAAGAGGAAACGAAAAAATAGGAAAAGGGAAACGAAAAATAGAAAAAAAACCCCAACAAAACTCCCCAAAAGATGATATATTCAGAGAAAGAGAAATATTCACAGGATTCAAGATGACGAAGGAAACAAAAAAACCCCTCTATCTCAGAGAATATTATTCTAGTTAATCCAGTTTATATAATAGATGACTTTTTAAACGATTAAACCAGTGGTATCAAACTCAAGAACTTTAGATTACTGTCACATACTGGGGAAGAAGTACAGCGAACCAAACGTCAGATGATTAGAGCGTGATTTCTACCGATTATAACGCTAATCTGTAATATAGCTGATCAGTGCAACTAATTTATTTTCATCCAAATTAATACAATGATAGCAAGATATATAAATTACTATGAAATATCGGTGAACATATTTTCCGTTAAAAGTTTTCCTTAATTCCATTTTTACTTTTGGTAAATTCAAGTTTTTCCTTTTTCTCCTTTGATAAATTTCGATTTTTCCTTTTTATTGTATTTCATGGGTAAAGTGTAATACATTCTACAATAAATATCATGAAAGCAGAAAACAAAAGCAAAATTCTGTGTTTTATCAGATTTAAAGATTTGTCAGATATAATTTCTGTTTATTTAACTATCCGTTCTCAAAAATTTTCAAATATTTTTTCTTTGTGTATTTTGTCTGTTATCTTAGGTACACTTTCAATATGACAATATGCACTGAAAAATTATTTCCTATGAAACAAAACAAATTGCTACATGTTCTGTTGTCCGTGTTAGTTGTCTGTTATCTCAAGTAAACCCTCCATTCAAATATGAGTTGACAAATCTACCTTTTTTTTCATGTTATGAAATAAACAAAAAATTCCCCATGTTCCGTTGTGTGAATTAATTTTCTATAATTTCCGTCACCCTTACACCACAATTGCTTTTGAAAGAAGCTGATGTCGATTTAACTAATGTCTTATTTTTTATTTTATATAAAATTATATTATTTCTACTTTAAAGTTTTTGACCTTGCTGTGAAATCGACTAAAATATTAAAGCACATTCTACTCCTACCTAGGAAGAAACATGGCCAGGAACAACCGACAAATTACCAAGTTTTTCGAAAATATTAGAGACCAAATTATTCCACAGCTTTCCATCGTAGTTAATGGGCCGCATGAGACTCATGAACGTCGTGTTTGAAACCACAAGGCTAAACTAAGCTAAGCAAGTAAATGACGACAAATGACGTTGACCTCAAAAGGCTGCAGACTTCACTCAAGACCACGCATACCAACTGGTAAAATAAATCATTTGCACAATTTCGTCCTTGGTTGGGACTTGGACAGCAATGTGTTTGAAATAAAAAATTTAGATTGTCCTAAATTTCAGCAGGATAATGAAAGTCTTCTATTCAGCTGCCAAAGTGAACCGGCACACCTAAATCTCGTCAATGCCGAAAGGCAAAACAAATGAGATATAATATACACTTTAATTAGATTCTTATTACTGGGATTTTCTTAAATATATTCTTGGCTGCTGGAGTTGAAAAATTTCCCAACAGATAAAATATGTACCTTTTCTACAGGGTATTTTTTAAAAATAAAGATTTGGTTTGGCTTTTTGCTTTAATGGCATATCAATCTTCATGGGTTATTTAATCCCAAAGCCATCTTTGTAGATAGACAGTAGTTGTACTATGTAACCTATAATTGTAAGAATAAGGCGGTTCATTCCTTTCTCATGGGTATTTGTCTGAAAGTGAAGTTAATATCACTTTAGCCACGACACCACGGGTAATCACCCCAATAAATAAAGTGAATTTTGTCTATGGAGTTGGCAATAGGAAACCCTGTATACAACCGCACTCTTTTCAAGGAAATCAATAGTGATCGGTCCTTTAATGTCCCAGAAGACACTCAGCATCTCCTTCTTTACTGACCTCTGTGTCCAGAATTTAAGAAAAATAAGAAACTAAGTGAGTTTCAATTCCAGGGACTCTTTTTTCGACTCAGGCTTGTTGTGGAAAACCCATGTTTGGACGTTTTTGTAAAAATTGTTTTGACTGTACACATCACACATTCTTCTGTAGACTTCACATGGTTTGCACTCGTCAGTCACCATAATTATGATGAGAGACATTTGTGCAAGCCTGGTGCACTCTGATTAGTAGACATTTTGAATAGCCTCAAAACAAATACTTTTGCGACATAAGAATAATTTTAGCTATAAACCAATTCCAGTCAATGTAGAGTTTACATTGATGGAAAAAAATTCTGAAAAAAAATGCATTTTGCTTTTTACCAAACACTTTCTCTTATTTATTTGAATGACCATAGATAGATAGATAGATAGATTGCCTTTATTAATTGAATGAACCTCCTATAAACGAATAGCATTTGTGTGCATATCAATTCTATGTGATAATAATTTTATGTGATAATGATTTTATATGATAATAATTCTATGTGATAATATGTGATAATAATTTCATGTGATAATGATTCTATTCGATAATAATTTTATGCGATGATAATATGTGATAATAATTTTATGTGATAATGATTTTATGTGATAATATTATGTGATAATAATATGTGATAATAATATATGATAATTTTATATGATAATGAGTTCATGTGATAATAATTTTATGTAATAATAATACGTGATAATGATTTTATGAGATAATAATTTTATGTGATAATAATGTGATAATAATTTTATCTGATAATAATTTTATGTGATAATAATATGTGATAATAATTTTATGTGATGATAATATGTGATGATGATTTTATGTGATAATGATTTTATGTGATATTAATATGTGATAATAATTTTATGTGATAATAATATGTGATAATAATATGTGATAATGATTTTATGTGATAATAATATGTGATAATAATATATGATAATGATTTTATGTGATAGTAATATGTGATAATAAATTTATGTGATAATAATATGTGATAATAATATGTGATAATGATTTTATGTGATAATAATATGTGATAATAATTTTATGTGGTGATAATATGTGATAATGATTTTATGTGATAATGATTTTATGTGATATTAATATGTGATAATAATTTTATTTGATGATAATATGTGATAAGGATTTTATGTGATGATGATTTTATGTGATATTAATATGTGATAATAATTTTATATGATGATAATATGTGATAATGATTTTATGTGATAATAATATGTGATAATAATCTTATGCGATAATAATATGTGATAATAATATATGATAATGATTTTATGTGATAGTAATATGTGATAATAATTTTATGTGATAATAATATATGATAATGATTTTATGTGATAGTAATATGTGATAATAATTTTATGTGATAATGATATGTGATAATAATATGTGATAATGATTTTATGTGATAATAATATGTGATAATAATTTTATGCGATAATAATATGTGATAATAATATGTGATAATGATTTTATGTGATAATAATATGTGATAATAATTTTATGTGATAATGATCGTCAGGGTTTGGTTTATTTGTTTAATGGAATGTGTACATTTGTGTGTTATTTAACTAATAATTCATCCACTGTCATATATCATTAAGTATTTATATGCAATCCAAACAGCTTGTTACCCAATCGTCTTGGGCTGTAGAATACACCGACTACATCTCTGCGGAAGGGTGAGACCCCTCTCAATGCTGGAGCTTTGGAGAATGCAGAGTACTCCTTCATTACCATCGTTCCCAGGTCTACTCTGGCCCTGATAGGTAGCACCTGATAGAGTCATATCTTTCAGTAAAAAAGAGCTAAACTGTGTTCTTATGCTTAAGTAAAATGTTAGAAATAGAACTGTTTTAACATTGAAACTGTACTTATGCAAAACTGAATCCTTTGAAATAGAAGTTTTGATATTTCACAGTGTGTTATCAAAACTATATACTAAACTGAATTATTAGGAATAGAATTGTCTATATGAATGAAAATAGATTTGGCATGAATAACCTACTATGTTTAATGTGTCATAAAACCAAACCAAACCAAACCAAACAGCTAGGAATTAGTTAGTACAAATACTATTCTTCTAAAAGAATATCTAAACAGAGTAACCAAGCCTAAGTAAAAGATGCCTTGTAGGTGGGGCTAAGAATACGCTAATTGTATCTTCTGTAGTGGGGTAAGACTCTCTACCATAAAAGCGGGGGGGTACTGGGCATGACACTAAACTGCATCTGATGGTGATACTTCAGTTATTGAGATCTGGGATGTGGGAAATACTTCTTCATTGCCATTACTTCCTAGTCCACTCTTACCTGGAATAAAGTAAAGTAAAGTTAGCGACCATAGTCGAGGGTGACCCGAAGGCTCCCTTTTCGATAGCTACTACACCAAGGTGTAGGGGAGGGCGCTACTCCATTCCCTGGATTGCTCCACTTTACCCTTGAACCGTACCTTATAATGCTGAGTGTTAAGCAAGGTGGTATCAAGTTCCATTTTTAAAGTCTTTGGTATGACTCGACCTGGGATTGAACCCAGGTCTCCCGGGCCATTGGCGAACACTCTAACCGCTGGGCCAATGTCCCGGTTTAGTACCGATTAGCGTCCCATTTAGGGATCAGATAGATCTGTTTAAAAAGGATATCATCATCAACATCATGATGTCGTGCCACTAGCACGGATATCCCTGACCCTCTCTCGCCACTTCTCCCTATCATTCATCGCCTCTGGCAGGTTTTCAGGGCTACATGCCGTATCCTCACATAGCTGCTGTATGGTCGTCCTGCTTTTGCTTGGCCATATGCGGGGGTCCATAGGAGTACGTCACTTATGAGCTCGTCCTTGCTTCTCCAGCGGTGTCTGCGTGTCTGGTTCGTCTAACTTGGATAGTTTTCGTGATGGGAGGTTGGTGGCCGTATAGTTGGTGCCTTGTGGGATGTTGCCACTGGACTTGTTCAATATTGCTCGCAACATTCTTGTGTAATTGCCGTCTAGCTTCTTCTTCAGCTATTTAGTTAGCGTCCAAGTAGTGCATCCATATAGCAGTATCGATACGACCGCAGCCTGGAAGAAACTGCGTTTCATTTTATCGGTCAGTTCTGATTTCCATATGATCGAGAGCCTATCGATAGCTGTCCATGCCTTCGTTAGCTGTAAGCCATATAATAGTAAATTAATTATGTTAAGAATATATACTTGAAGCGATAATTGTTTTTAGTTACTTGAAACCATACTAGTAATCTATGTTTGATAAGAATACTTGATATACAACTGTGTTTAGAATACTTGTTTCTTACTTATCACACGAGGCTGATTTTGTACACATATACACATACACACTGACAGACACACACACACACACACACACACACGCACGATTTCGTTTATCTTATGCATTAAAGTTGGGGAATTGCGTTCAAATGAATTTGAACAATATCAAAACAAATCTGTTTGACCCATCGATGGGACCCAAACCGAAACTACCACACTGGATAGGGTGGACCTGGGTGTAATTGCTATCAGAAGGTATTTCACTCTCCATAGATCTCCAGAACTAGGGCCTCACCGTTGGATGCAGTTTAGTGCTTTATCCAGGACACATTGAAGTTAATACATCTAATCTGCTGTCTGTTTATCAAAAAAAAAAAAAAAATCCAGCCTTCTTACATTTTTTGTCCAAGAGCAGCACCTTCCATATTTAACAGACTTAGCTTCTTACGACTTTTTTTTTCTAGTTTCTGAAGTAAATATACTAAGATCTTAAGACACTGGGGACATTAAAAGAAATATAACCGCTTAGCTTCACCGCATATCAAAAGAGGACTTTGCGTGGTGCTTCGAACAACGGAAAACTCACACGAGTAAGTGGGCCGAATGACAAGATGGCTGTTTTGAAATCAATTAATGTTTCATCTATTGTTCGTTTCCGTTTTGGTAAATACAGCTTCCGCCTCTATACATTTCCACCCTGTCTGATGGGCTTTGTACTCACTGACTATTCCCAACAGAAGAGTAACCATCCCATCATTAAAAAAAAGTGTGTCCTTTGTATTAACTTAAACTACATCTGATTGTGAAGCTGCTGTTCTGGAGACCTGGGAATCTTAAAAAGCAATTACACAAAATAAGAAAATGAACACGATTCCCGAACCACTAAGCATAAGATAACCCTGAATGCGTTGACGAGGCATTAAATCAATCAATCAGTCAATCGATTCTTCCTCAATACGCTACCTATGTATCTAATTACTATAGATGCATTTTAACCCGTAACATATATGATGTCAGGAAAGTAAGTTTGTAAATATATGTGCATATCTACATTTGTCTTCACACACTTGTACCTTTGTGTGTGTGTGTGTGTGTGTGTGTGTGTGTGTGTGTGTGAGTGTGTGAGAGAGATTAAATGTTCTCGGGCAACTCCAGAAGATGATTGATCGATTTCGACTTCATGTCAACCCGTCTAGGGTTATTTTATGCATAGAGACAAGGGAATCACGTTCATTGTATGTTCCTTTTTTATGTAATAGTTTTTTTATTTTTATTTTTGGCGAACGGTCCTATCAAATGCGAATAATTTTTAAATAGATCTATTTGACCCATAGATGGGCACCTCATGTGATACAATGGTCAGCAAGCTACTTTAGCAGACTAATATCAGAAAGGTACGGGGTTCCCCCAAAACTTTGGCATTTGCCATAAATAAGCTTTGTTTGTTGGTTGGTTGCTGTGTTGGTTGGGTTTTATGGCATATCAACCTTTGTAGGTTATTTAACGCTAAATCCATTTTTATGAAAAAAATCAGTTTTATTACAAACAATTCAGTTTAGCATAAGCACGCAGTTTAAATGTAAGTACAGTTTATTTATGAAAAACATTTCTTTTTCAAACTATTCAGTTTAGTCAAACAGTTCTATTTTAGCTAATTCAGTTTAGTATAAGTACAGATTTTGCTTACACACAGTTAAATGTCAAAACAGTTCTATATTAAACAATTCAGTTTAGAGTAAATGCAGTTTTATTGTCAAAAAACAGTTCTATTTTAAATAATTCAGCTTAGCATGAGCACGCAGTTTAAATGTAAGTACGGTTAATTGTCAATAACACTTCTATTTCTAGCTATTCAGTTTAGTCAAACAATTCAGTTTATCATAAGTATGTCGTTAGTTCTATTTAACCCATAGATAGGGCCCTATCAGGTGCTACCACGCCGGGCCAAGGTGGACCTGAGAACAATGGCAATGGTGGGTTGCTCCGCATTCCCCAAAGCCCCAGCAACACTGGAACCTCACTATCATATTGTTTAGTGTCATATACAGGACACTCATGGGGGTATTACCTTCTGCAGAGATGCAGTCGTAGTATTCTACAGCCCCAGCCGACTAGGCAAAATAAGCTTTGTAAATAACAATTTTACCCATAGATTGGACAGCAAACGGTATCACGACTCCTTGTCAGAGTGGTTCTGTGAGTATTGGAAATCAAAGGATACTTCATACGCCGCAGGTTTTTATAGCTGAAGCCTCACCATCTGATTTAGATTAGTGTCACACTTACAAGTTTTTTTTATGGGGTGGGGTCTTACCACTATGTAAGGGATACAGTCAACGTATCGTATGCTCCATCTACTGAGCAAACTTCAGAAGAGAATAACTTAAAAAAGATTATAAGTGGAATTTTTAAGGTTTAAAAAACTTGAGAAACGGTGTGGCAGTTGTTTTAATGTTTAGATCAATATGTAGAATAGCATGTACTTTTCATGACTTTTGGTCATTTCATCTTTTATATATATACATATAAAGAGAGAGAGAGAGAGAGAGAGAGAGAGAGAGAGAGAGAGAGAGAGAGAGAGAGATTGCCACTTCTTTACAGAAGACCATTTCTTCAGTATATATATATATATATATATATATATATATATATATATATATATATAAAGAGGTGCGCACATAGATAAGACATTTCTTCCAGATCCTTCTGCAGCTGATTTCGCCGACGGCTGGTTCTATATATGGAATTATGCATAAGTGCCTGTTCGTTGATCTCTTATTTGACTTGCATTGTCGACTGACAACAGCAACAGCGCCTTTCTCTTCGCTTTCGTTCCACTCCACGCCGAACACAAACGAATTAAGAGAGCGCGTGCATTGCTTGCTCTGTCTTCTTGCGAATCACGGAAGAAAAGCCTCCTAAGTCATTGAGTCCAATAAGACCTGGTTTGGAAGGTTGAAGTCCCTCTGGAACCGGAACAAAGAGGCCTGACCGTGTTGAATAATAACAGAGAGGGAGGATGTCAATTGAAGAAAGCAAGGTTATAGATTGCGATCAGTTGTAGAAACAGGGGTGAGCCGTGAAGATCTGTAGATTTGTTTGCCTTTGGCTCAATATGTTTTGTTTGTCATGCAAAAGGTTATGACGAGCCCGGAATTTGGTAGAGTTGAGTAGAAGCAACGGTCAGGATGGAAGGATATAATGGTAGCGTGGTACATAGACGACGGATGGAGACGTGTAATCAGTATAAACTTTTACAAGGGTTGGTCAAAATTTTAGGTAAAAGGTCATTAATATTTATCAAATTGGAAGCTAGAAATGGGCGAAAAAGAGAAAAGGAAGAGTTGAGTGGTATAGATAAAAACTTATCAAAAGAAATGTAATTTGTTTGGTTGTTTGTTTGATTAAGTTATTGATTTTAATTGGAAGTCAACTCGCCTAGGTTTATTTTATGAGGTTTCACTCATTGTTCATGTCTACCTTGCCAAATACAACTTCAGTGGCGATGATCATTCTGAACAACTCGTATTTTGAAATAAATTAACGTTTTATTCATTGTTCATGTCTACCTTGCCAAATACAACTTCACTGGCGATGATTATTCTGCATAACTCGTATTTTGAAATAAATTTACGGTTTATTCATTGTTTATTTCTACCTTGGTAAATACAGCTTCAGTGGCGACAATCATTCAGTACAACTTGTATTTTGAAATAAATTAACGTTTTATTCATTGTTTATTTCTACCTTGGTAAATACAGCTTCAATTGCGATAATCATTCTGCACAACTCGTATTTTCAAGTAAATTAATGTTTCATTCATTGTTTCATTGTTCATTTCTACCTTTGCAAAAACAGCTTCAGTGGCAATAATTGTTTTACACAACTCGTATTTTGAAATAAATTAACGTTTTATTCATTGTTTATCTCTACCGTTGGCCAGATGAATAGAGTGTTCGCCTATAGTTTGGGAGACCGGGGTTTATTTCCGGTCGGGTCATACCAAAGACTCAAAAACTGCTACTTAATGCTGCCTTGCTTAACACTCAGCATTATAAGGTAAGGATCAAGTGTAAAGTGGAGCAATCCAGGGAAAGGAGTAACACCCTCCCTTACACCTCAGTGCAATAGCTATTGAAAAGGGAGCCTTCGGGTCACCTTCGACTAAGGTCGCCAACTTTACTTATTTCTGCCTTGGCAAATACAGCTTCAGTGGCGATACTTTTTCAATTCACTTTGCAGGTCGAATCATTTAGTGAATAATTGAAGGACATTAAAATGTTTTCACTTAACTAATCCTATTGTCGGTCATTCAAGTGTCTTTGTTCTTCCTGCATATCAAATTTCCTGAAATGTCAACATCAGCAAATTACTGTCGTAAACATAATCAGTTCATATGGTTGATTTTAGCGATATTTCAACAAGTCACAACTTATTTTATGGTTGAGGTTAGAGAATCCTGTTCATTTTACATTCATATTGTTTTATTTTTGTGTTGTTGTTTCTTAAGATTTTTTAAAACATGATCCAATTGAATACGAACGATCTTTTTAAAAAGATCTCTTTCCTCCATAGATTTGAACCACACAGATCTTCAGAGGAGCCACACCATCAGACGCAGCTTAGTTCCATACCCAGGATAAATCTTTTTTTTTTCTTTAGGCGGAGAGGTTTTGTCAGTCTGCAGGTGATACATTCAACGTATTTTACGTCACGCCGAGAAGAAAGAAACATACTTAAGACAAATGCATTTAGGGATGAGGAAAGTAAGAAGAATACGATGAAAAGAAGAAAAAAAGAGTGGAAAAAGAAGAAAAAAACGAAGAAAGATTGAAGATGAGAAAAACAAATTCAAAAAGAAGAAAGAATAAATTGGGATTGGGGTAGGAAAAAGAAAGAAAGCATTTTTTGATTAGATCAGAAAAAATGATAATTTAAAAGAAGTAACAAAAAAACAAAAAACAAAACAAAATGAAACAAAATGAAACAAAAAACAAAACAAAATGAAACAAAATGAAACAAAATGAAAGAGAAGTAAATGAAAGAAACTGTAGAAAAAATAAAGGAGAACAAAAGAAAACAAATGGAATAATATGATCAGAAAAAACGAGACTGGATATAAAAAATGAATGAAAAGCTAAAAATAAACCAGATTTTAAAAAATGTGATGTATCAAGGAGATATATAAGAAATTAAACAAAAAGAGCTCTACGATACCCTGTCGACGGGATCTGTCAAATACACCGACTGCACCTCTCTGCAGTGGCTTAATAGACCAATCCAACGAGTGTCCTGTATATGACGCTAAACTGCAAGTAAAATTGAGGCTCCTGTTCAAGAGATTTGGGGATTATGGAGTACTCCTTTATTGTCATCACTCTCAGCTCCATTCTGACCCGGATTGGTTGTATCTGTTTGGGTCCCATCTAAATATTTTTCAATCA
>OY757906.1:35343050-35413050 GCA_963585895.1 Sepioteuthis lessoniana
AATACCCTTGGGAAAGGTATGAATCCAATTATTCTCCCTCCAGCTATGGGTAAATAGTTGGACAGACTGGGTTCTTCAACCTTGATGAGGCAACTAGTCTAGGAGAAGGAAAAACTCTGAATTCAAACCTGTTAAACTCCTCTTAAAAATTTTACCTTGAGTCATATCCTGCATGAGCGGAGGGGTTGGTAAATAGGATAAACAAATGACTTTCTGAATTATAAGTAATTGACGCATAGCAATACTTGGAACCATTTAATTGTGAGTAGAATAATTAATAGTATGGAATAGAATTAGTAGTGTCAACACTTGAAAATCTTTAACTGTGTGCCTAAATTGAATTGTTGGTATTTCATAGTAATACTTGAAACCATTTGATTGATTGCAAGTGAATGAATAGCGTTGAATAAAATAGTTAGTGTTAAATTGTAAAACTTGTAACCACGTCACTGTCAGCAAAGGAAGGATTAATATAGAATAGAAATATGCGTGTTAGATGGAAATATTCGAAACCATTTAACTGAGTCGAAAAAAAAAAAAAAACGAAAAAGAACAGAAGAAAATGATTTCAGACTTGTTTAAAAATATTATCCACAAAATGTGTTCACAAATCATATATATTTAATATATATTTATAAATAGGATTTGACTTTAAATGACCGACAATCCTTGATATGACATTAAACCCAACTAAACCAAAATCGTACATAGTTACTACATATGTATAAACCGGATTTGACATTGAATAACCTACATTGGTTGATACGCTATAAAACCCAACCAAATCAACTAAAGTTGTTACTTCAGTTGATATTGGTATTACTGTCTGTTCTAATTAGCATTGCTTTGCTTTATTATTATTATTATTATTATTATTATTATTATTATTATTTACTCATTAGAGTTTTTCATATCAGCGTCAGCTGATGGTCTTTCACTGAAGATTGGGTGACAGCAAGTCTTCTCAAGTCTCCAGAACTCTTCTTAGTATTCTGGCCGTTCTCAATAATGTAGTAGTTTGGATGGTTTCCACTCATCCGCCAACTTCAAAGTCCTCCAGTCCCTTTAGTAATCCTTTACTTACTGTTGCAAACGCACCAATTACAACTGGTATAATTGTCACCAGAATTTTCCATAGTTTTTTCAATTCCCTAGCAAGGTCGAGGTACTTATCCTTCTTTTCACATTCTTTCAGTTTTATTCTGTGGTCAGCCGGGACAGCAAAATCGACAATTTTGCATGTTCTCTTTTTTTTGTTGTTTATTATTAGGTTCAGTCTTCTGGCCGAGATTAGGTGATCCGTGTGTATGTCAAAGTCCGATAGGAGTTTATGTGTGTAATTTTCTAAGACAGATGCTGGGTTGTGCATATACCATTTGTTTGTATAGTCAAATTTAAATTTCTTGCACATTTCCCAGTGGATCACCTTGCTGATCCAGTCGTGTCTTGTCTTATATTCCTTCTGCGCTAATTTGCTGCATTCGCTTATAATGTGATTGATGGTTTCATCTCTGTCACCGCATAGCCTGCATTTGTTATTTTGTTGAGTCTTATCTATTTTCGCTTTGATATGATTGGCTGTTATGGCGCTGTCTTGCGCTGCTATTAGGAGAGATTCTGTTTCTCTCTTAAAGTTTCCTTTTCTTAGCTATGTTCAAGTTTTGTCGTGTGAGATGTTGTTTATTAGTCGTTTAAACGGCCCAAAGAGTTGTTTTCCTTCCCATTTTTGTTTCCTAGTTATTGTCATTCTGTCGTCCATCGTGTTATCAGTATCGTTTCTGGTGGCTGTAATGAGTCCTCCTTCGTGTTTTTGTATATAGTCTTCGAGTTGTTGTATCGATGTGTCAACGCTGTCTTCAATGCTGGCAAGTCCTCTTCCCCCCTCTTTTCTTGAAACATATAGTCTGTCAACTTCATCTCTGGGATGTAAAGCCTTATGCATTGTCATTAGTTTTCTTGTTCTTTGGTTTATTTGTTTAAGTTCGTCTCTGGTCCACTTGAGAAAGGGTCTGGAATCTATCGAGTGGTACAGACCAGTTATTTATTCCTTTGATAAGATTTCTGCTATTGAGTTTTGTCTCGAGTAGTTTTCTAGTTCTCCTGAGATATTCTTTCTGAATTTTTTCAATTATTATTATTATTACTACTCATTAGAGTTTTCCACATCAGCGTAAGCTGATGGTCTTTCACTAGAGATTGAGAGACAGCAAGTCTCCTCAAGTCTCCAGGACTCTTCTCAGTATTCTAGCTGTTTTCAATAATGCCGTTGTTGGGATGGTCTCCACTCGGT
The DNA here is from genome assembly GCA_963585895.1 of Sepioteuthis lessoniana. Lineage (NCBI taxonomy): Eukaryota > Metazoa > Mollusca > Cephalopoda > Myopsida > Loliginidae > Sepioteuthis > Sepioteuthis lessoniana. The sequence goes on from OY757906.1 coordinate 35,345,341, forward strand.
CACCAACTTCTAAATCTTCCAGGCCCTTTAATAATCCTTTAGTTACCGTGCCAAAAGTACCAATCACTATAGTTATAATTGTCACCATCATGTTCCTTATTTTTTATCAATTCTCTAGCTAGGTCGAGGAACTTATCTCTATTTTAACATTGTTTTAGTTTTATTCTGTGGTCTGCCGGGACAGCAAAGTCGACAGTTTTTCAGATTTTCTTTTTTTTTTGTTAATTATTATAAGGTCTGGTCTTCGGGCCGAGATTAGGTGATCCGTTTGTATATCAAAGTCCCACAGGAGTTTGTGCGTGTCATTTTCTAGGACAGGTGCTGGGTTGTGCATATACCATTTGTTGGCATGGTCAAATTTAAATTTCTTGCACATTTCCCAGTGGATCACCTTGTCCACCCAGTCATGTCTAGCCTTGTACTCCTTCGGTGCCAATTTGCTGCATTCGCTTATTATTTGATTGATGGTTTCATCTCTGTCATCGCATAGTTTGCATTTGCTATTTTGTTGCGTCTTATCTATCCTCGCTTTGATATGATTGGTTGTTATGGCGTTGTTTTGTGCTGCCATTAGGAGAGATTCTGTTTCTCTCTTAAAGTTTCCTTTTCTTAGCCATGTCCAGGTTTTGTCGTATGAGATGTTGTTTATTAGTCGTTTAAAACGCTCATGGAGTTGTTTTTCTTCCCGTTTTTGTTTCCTAGTTTTTGTCATTCTGTTATCTATCGTGCTATCTGTATTGTTTCTGATGGCCGTAATCAGTCCTCTTTCGTGTTTTTCTATGTAGTCTTCGAGTCGTTGTATGGATGTGTCAACGCTCTCTTCGATGCTGGCAAGTCCCCTTCCTCCCCGTTTTCTTGGTACATATAGTGTGTCCACGTTCTCTCTGGGATGTTATGCATTGTGCATGGTCATTAGTTTTCTAGCTCTTTGGTCCATTTGTCTAAGTTCATCTCTGGTCCACTTGAGAAAGGGTCCCGAGTATCTAACGTCTTGAGTAGTTTTCTTTTTGAATTTTGTTTTTCATTTCGACTTGTTTGATGGTGCCAGGCTCGAAGATTCCTACGTATTAGTAGGTCTCGTTTTCTGCGAGTGTTTTGATCTTGTCTTGATTTGGTAGCTCTATTCTGTCAGTTAGATGTCGTTTGCCACTTTTCATGACGAGTAGAACGCATTTTTCAATGCCAAATTCCATCCCTATGTCTTAACTGTATATTCTAATTGAGTGTATTAGGGTTTTCTGTTCTTTTTTCATTTTTTGCAAATAGTTTGATGTCTTTATTATTATTATTATTATTATTATTATTATTATTATACTCCAAGTGATTTTTCTCACCAGCGATGGTTGATGGTCTTTTACTGGAGTCCAAGTGACAGCAAGTCTCCTCAAGTCCGCAGGACTCTTCTCAGTATTCTGGCTGACTTCAACAATGCTGTGGTATAGATGGTCTTGGTTCGTCCTCTGATTTCCATCTTTTCCAGCTCCCTTACCAAGCCTATGGGGATCGTTCCAAGATCAACAATTACAATTGTTATCGTTGTCCCCTTCATGTTCTATTGCTTTTTCAGTTCGCTGGTATGGTCTAAGTCCTTGTCTCTTTTTCCATTTTCTTTGATTTTCACTCTGTGGTCCACTGCGACAGAAAAATCCGCCACACAGTAAGTTTGTTAATTATCACAAGGTCTGGTCGTCTGGCCGGGATCAGGTGATCAGTTTATATCTCGAAATCCCAGAGAATTTTATGTGTCCTGTTCGTCAGGACAGATTCTTTTTTTATGCAGACACCATTTGGTAGTATAGTCAAATTTAAATTTCTTGCATAATACCCAGTGAATCTCTTTTCTACCCAGTTACGTCTTGTACTCTTTCTGTGCTAGTTCGGTACATTCGCTTGATATGTGATTAATCATTTCGTCTCTATCATCATATAACTAACACTTGCTCATCTTGGGAACTTCAGGTGGTGTAATTGTTAGCAAGCTAAACGAGCAAACCTTCACGAGTGAGTTCAATTTTCATTGGGTGCTTCATTCATGCCGCCTTGTACCACATCTAAGCAAAAAGCTTAGTAAATTACTATTACACTGGCTATTCGTTTCGTCTTATTTATTTTCGCTTTAATATAGTATGGCGTTGTTTGTGCTGCTCTAAGAATATATTCATTTTCTCGCTCAAAGCTTCCTTTACGTATTATAATTAACACCTTGAGACTTTCAGATCCACGTTAACTGATGGTCTTTCACTGAAGTCTGAGTGACACCAAGTTTCCCCATGTTTCCAGGGCTTTTTTCAGTATTCTGACCGATCTCAATAATGTAGTAGTTTGAATAGTCTCTTTTTCCAAGTTCTCCTGTCCTTTTCATAATCCTTCGGTGACTGTATAAAGAGCACCAATTACAATTGGTATAAACGTCACTTTCATGTTCCATTGTTGTTGTTTTTTTCTCAATTCCCTAACAAGATCAATGTATTTGTCCTTCTTTTCATTTTTTTTTTTTTCAGTTTTACTCTATGGTCAGCTGAAACAGCAAAGTCCAACATTTTGCAAGTTTTCGTTTTTTGTTGATTATAATAAGTTCTAGTCGTCTGGACGAGATCTGGTGATTCGTTTGTATCTCAAAATCCTATAGGAGTTTGTGTGTCTCATTCTCTAGGACCGATGCTGGGTTGTGCATTTACCATTTCTTTGTATGGTCAAATTTCAGTTTCTTGCAAAATTCCCTGTAGATCACCTTGCTCACCCAGTCGTGTCTAATCTTATACTCTTTCTGTGCTAATTTGTTGCATTCATTTATTATGTGATTGATCGTTTTGTCTCGATTACTGCATAACCTACATTTGTTATTTTCTTGCGTCTTATATATTCTTGCTTTGATGTGTTATTATAGTTTTTATCATTATTAGTACAATAATTATATCTGATATCAGAACTTCTATTTTTGATCGTCTAATCTTTATATAAGAATAAAGTCAAGTAAAGTTGGTGACAGTAGTCGAAGGCGACTCGAAGGCTCTCTTTTCAATAGCTACTACACCGAGGTGTAGGGGAGGGCGGTACTCCTTTCCTTGGATTACTCTACTTTACCCTCGATACATACCTTATATTGCTGAGTGTTAAGCAAATCCTGGACGAGACTGATTGCATTTCACATAGCACTAATACCCTTGGGAAAGGTATGAATCCAATTATTCTCCCTCCAGCTATGGGTAAATAGTAGGACTGGCTGGGTTCTTCAGCCTTGGTGAGGCAACTAGTCTAGGAGAAGGAAAACTCTATATTCAAACCAGCTAAACTCGACCTTGTGTCATATCCGGCCCGAGTGGAGGTGTTGGTAAATATGTTTAAGCAAGGAGGTATCAAGTATCATTTTTAAGTTCTTTGGTATTACGCGACTTGGGATTGAACCCAGGTCTCCCGGGCCATTGGCGAACACTCTACCCACTCGGCCAAGGAACCGCATTATAATAAGAATAATTCATTAGAATTCATTACTTTCAGATGCATTTTCTGTTCGCAATTGAAATGCTTGAATTAAACTAAACCTTTAAAAGTCAAAAAAGAATAACTTCTCCAGTGATTTGAGTATGAAAAGGTTTTTCACTTTTCACAAAGAGATTTCGGAGTTTTTGAATGATCTCATTCGCCCCAAATCACTTGTTTCTAATATCAGAATTCCGTTTTTATCTTTTATTCTCTCTGGGTTTCAAGATATGTTTGATGAGGACCTAATCCTCGTGCTAGAAGCCATTTCCTTTCAATGTTGTTAGGTGAGTGATTGGACGTCTACTATTCATGTAAGTGTAATTTTGTCGCCAACCAAATGTGCGAAGAGGAGGAAATCATTTCCTGCTGCCATTCTCTACCACATGAACATTTTCAAATACTCTTTTTTTTCTCACTTCCTTTTGAAAATCATTAAACGATTAAAATCTGCCAGCTGTTTTTGATAAATTTTTGCGCACGCCCTCAAAAGAAATTTTGGCGCATGTAAAACCTGGCACCAGACTAAAATAACTGCATATCCACGGATATTATATTCACAGAATATGTAGTATAAACAGTTGACTTAGTTTCTATGTACACTGTGCAATTTATTGTGCTTGACACTTTGACTCATGGGCAACATATAAAATTCCTGCGACAAATATCTAAGTCATTATGTCACCGAAAAGATCGAAACTAGGTAAAGAAAGTCAAAAAAATTTAAATATTTTGATTGGAAATGCTTTTGAGTGAAAATCGTCTGGAGTTTGCAGGTTCAATCCCACTACAGGTAAGAATAACGTTGAATAATAAGTCGACTGTTGTTGAGGCCGACTCAAAGGGTCCTTTTTCAATAGCTACTACACTGAGGAGTAGTGCAGGGCTAGACTCCTTTCCCTTGATTACTCTACTTTATCCTTGATCCGTAACTTATAATGCTGAGTCTTAACCAAGGAGGCATCAAGCACCATATTTTCAGTCTTTGGTATGATTCGACTTTGGACTGAACCCCAGTCTCCCGGATCATTGGCGATTCCTTCCAACTTTATGCCAATGGGCTGGTACAGTTACCATAACTTAACACTTGTACTCGGTCATGGTTTACAGAATTGGAACAGTCTACCCCCAGGGATAGAGTAAAAGATTCATTTCGAGGTTCTATGTGGGATCCTGAAGTAAGCCAAAGGATATAGACCGAAACGTGAGTATAACAATGTGGTCAATAATCAGCATATTCAAAGTAATAATAGGTAAAAGGAACCAAAAATGTTATAGTAATTTGGTACGCGTTAGTTGGTAGTGCCTACATCTCGTGACCGAAGTAATTTAAGCCGTGGTTCAAAACCGCTGTGGTTGATGGTATTGTGGGAGTTGAAGCATTTCTTCATTCCGTGTATGTTTTGAAAGACACACAGATGAACGTGAAAAGTAGCTAAATTCGAGAACTTATTTCTTACTAGTTAGAGCTGGGTCAAAAACATTGGTTGCGCCAAAGCTGAAGGCGCAGTTGATGGTTTAAGATATTTTGCTCGAGTTGCAAAAACCTTGAAGATCAGACAAGATCGGGTAGACCTGAAACCGTCTATTCCGAGGCCGTGCTCCAAATCAAAGAAGCCCACCCAGCGAGTAGCATCAGGGGAGTATCATACAGGCAGTCTGAAAAAAAGATACAACCCATTAATATGATAATGACTTATTACTGAAACAACCGCGATGGCAATCATTTGGAACACGTCCAGTAAAAAATTCATCCTTTGAGTTAAAAACATTAAATCAATGTTTCTTTAATTATTATTATAACAGCTTCTAGGACATACAATCTTTTTTGAGTTTCTTGTCTCAGTAATAAATCATTATCATATTTATGGGTTGCATCTATTTTGAGACAGTTGATTTTGTCTCCAAGTAAGTAGTGATGCAAAATATTTTTCCTCTTTTGTCCAAGGCATTGAGATTGAGCATTAATAGTTGTTATAGTATACTATTTTCAAATCTGAAACAAAAAAGAACACAAGATTATTGTTGGAAGAGTTATATGCTGTCAATTGGGTCCCATGTATATTGAGACACTCTTTACATATACTGAGTGAGCAGAAATAATTTGGCAGTCAAAAAGGTCCCATGTATATTTAGACAGCCTCTAGTTCAGTGTAGTTTGTCACCTTCACGACCTTGGTAATCGCATCCTGAGCTGCGGAATTGTGCCTAATATTTCTAAAATATTGCAACACTTTTGACTCACTTTCGTATATTGCGTCCTTTCACTTGAAATCTGTGACATGCAAATTATATATTTACCTTTATAAGAGGATGTGACGTTTACGATTTTATGTAAGATGTTCTAATTATATAATCGTAAATTAACACGGAAGCAAACTCCCTGAACAAAGAAACTAATACATTTTGGGCGATATGATTGAAAACTTAATAGCACAGTTGATAGAACATAGAATATACTGTATGCATTCCATGCAAAAGAGTAATAACTGCCATCAAAAAGGCGTCCACTTCAGGAGCTGTATAAAGTATGCCTTCACTGACATTACTCCCAGTTCCACTCCTTTAGATCCGAGGAGAATTTCCAAGTTGTGTAGTGGCTAACGTGCTGAACTGCAGCATCTTAGCAAGCGAGTTCGAAATCAATAAACAAACCTGTCTGACCTCGAGTGGTAGCACCTGTTAGGGTAAAATCTGCTGGTCAAATAGATCTGTTTAAGAATTCTTTATATTCGATAGGAACGTGTAAAAACCACTAATCGACTTGTCAATGAAACTTAATCATGGCAACGTTATCGCTAAAAATAAACGGTATATTTACTAACTGATCGACGCATCTACGTGTCTATGTAATCAAAATGCTAGCACTGGCATTAACAGTATTGTCGAGTTTATAATGTAGAAGCATCGGCCAAATGAAATTCTTTCAAAATCTATCGAGTAAAAGAAAGAAAAAGAAAGCAATGTACGAAAATAAAGGAAGTTGAAAGAAAAAAGAAATTAAAAGAGCGATCCCAGACCCCACAGATATATCAATTAGTTGCAAATTATAGGGAGAATTGCTTTACTTTCTAAGTTAGAGCGTTTTAAGTTTATTGCTCTAATAAAAACTTCTCTAGAATGTGCAATTTTTATAGCGTAACATTTCCTTATATAAAAAATAAAATGAACATTCAGCCGATATATATATATATATATATATATATATATATATATATATATATATATATATATATATAAATGATAAATACAAATGATAACACCAGTTTCTATCGTCTGCCTTTTCTGGCAGGTCCTCTAGTCGGCATCCATTGTCCACCCAGAACTGACAAATATGTTTTTGCTTGTCTGCAAAATTGATGTGTTGATGTGTGGGGGTCTACAAGAGAACGTGGCCTCTGAGTTCGTTTCTGCTTCTCAAGCAATGCCCACCATATGTTGTTCGTCTTATTTGAATGGTTTGTGAGATGAGAGGAAAGTGGCTGTACAGCTGCTATTTTGGAAAGTGCTGCTTCTAGGATTTGTTAGAAACTGCATGCAGCATCCTTGAGTAGTTCTCATACAGCTTTTACTCAAAGTCCAGGTTGTGCAGCCATACAAAATTATTGACATGAATACATATTGGAAGAATTCTCGTTTTATCTTATCAGAAGGATTACATTTCAATGTAGACGATAACCTGTCCATAGTAGTCTATGTCTTTTCTATGCAGATATTGACGTTGGTTTCAGAAGACACGATAATGCTACCGAGGTATGTGAACAAGTTTACAAAAATCAGAAACGTGTCAATAAATGTAGAGATAGCACCAAGTTGTTCAAAACGTAGGAACTCTTTTTTTAAAGCTCATTTTAAGAATCAGTCAATGCCTCTTGTGCCTGTTCCAGATTATTCAGCCGACATTCTGCTTGGGCTGGTGTATTTGGAAGAAGCGTTAAATCATCAGCATAATCTGTATTCGTGATTGTTTCTGGTGTGTAATTTTTGCTTCTTGCCTCTTTTAATATATGTACCGCCGAAAAGAAGGTCTCATATTAAAAGAGGCTTCTTGCCTCTTTTAATATGAGACATTCTTCTTGCATCTAGTATATATATTTTCGAAGGAAAATATATATACTAGATGAAAGAAGAATAGCTATGTGAGGATACGGGATGTAGCCCAGAAGGCCTGCCAGAGGCGATGAACGATTGGGAAAAGTGGCGAGAGAGGGTCAGGGATATCCATGCTAGTGGCACGACATGATGATGATGATGATATATATTTTCATCATCATCAAATTAAGTTGATAGAACGGAGGTCCCTGACACTCTCGTCAGCTGTTCTCTTCACAGATCTTCGAGACTGTATCCATTATCCATAAGGAGCTGATGTATCTGAGTTTTTGCTGGTTACCCAACCCTGGTGAGTCCATATGTAGAAATTAGGAAAAGAATGTCACGTATGAGTTCGTCGTAACTTTTTTAGCATTTCTCTGCATGTCTTGCTCATTTTACCTGGAGGGTTTGATGAGATGGGAGGTAAAGTATAGTAGAACTATTGCTTTGTGGAATGTTGCTTATATATATATATATATATATATATATATATATATTAAACAAGTCCTGGCGGCAACACCCCACAAGACACCAACTATACGGCCACCTGCCCCCTATCACGCAAACTATTCAAGTTAGACGAACCAGACATGCAGGACACTGCTGGAGAAGCAGGAACGAACTCATAAGAGATGTACTCTTATGGACCCCCACACATGGACGTGCAAAAGCAGGACGACCAGCACGAACATACATTCAGCAGCTATGTGAGGATACGGGATGTTGTCCTGAAGACCTACCTAGGGTGATGAACGATAGAGAGGAGTGGTGAGAGAGGGTCAGGGATATCCGTGCTACCAGCGCGATATGATGATGACGATATATATAGCATCATGATCATCATCAAGTCATGCTGACAACACGAATTTCTCATACGCTCTCTCTCCCTCCCGTCCCATCATCAATCACTCTCGGAAGGTCATCCCAATTACATAAAAGCTCTATCCGCACAGAGCTGATATATATAAGTTCTTGCTGGTCGGCCCACATTGGCATGTTCATGTGTGGCTGTCCGTTGAAGAACGTCACTTAGGAGTTCGTCCTAATTCCTCCAGCAGTGTCCTGCATGTCTTGTTCCTCTAATTTGGATGCTTTTTGATATAAGAAGTAAGTGGTTATACAGCTTTTGTTTCGAGGGGTATATATATATATATATATAATTTGTGTATTATGATTTTTATATTTGAATTTTCTCCATTCATTCTTCATTGTTATAGCTGAAATATTTGTTACACTAAAATTAATGACACATTAAAAAGGCAGTATGAAAGAAGATACGTGTCCATTTTTCTCAATTTATTTTATATAAAGCATGCTATGTGGCGTAAAAGAAAAATTATTTAAAATCAAGGGTTGCATAACAATGTCTGCTGTACAGGGGATTTCTGCAATCGGATAATAATGAACTACTATGAATGGGAAGAATTTTTCAAGTTACTTGCTATTCTCTCTCTCTCATTCTCTCTCTCTCTCTCTCCATATATATATATATATATATATATATTTTAGTCAATTTGCCCAGGAAATGGATATCCCTACTATTACATCATAAATTCAAGCTGCATGAAACAGCATTATGCTTGCTCATTTTGTTGTTTATTTTGCATAAAGTATGCACGCAATATATATATATATATATATATACACACATGGATATAAAATAAATTATCAGAGGTTGTGCAACAATAAAAAACACTCTATTGTTATATTTATGTAATTACACATCACCTTTCGTTTCATATTGCTTTTTGATCAAACAATTGTGGGGCTAACAATTGCACTTTTATACATTTTTTAAAATGTTCTACACGTAAGAAAAAAATCCCCAAACTTAAATGAAATTTAATTTTTTACGCTATTGCTCGGCTTATCAACCTTATTATGGCAACCGGTCTAGAAGAAGGAAAAAAATAGAATTTAAACCAGTAGTTAACCTTGAAATGAATGGGTTTAGCCAAGCTTTTTTTGCACAAGGCACGCGCCAAAGATCGTATTAGTTTCAAGGGACAGTATAAAAATTGTATGAGGACATTTTAGGCGAATAACTTTTCGTTATTAAAAAGATAGCCAAACGAATCAATTATTGGATGTTATAAACTTGATACGCATTTAATAAAGCACGAACTATTTTTTCATAAATCTGTAATTCAAATTTCCAAAGATTTAAGTTGTTACGCCCCGCCAAATTTCAACAACTATGACGCAAAATTAACCGCATTGCTTAGACATATTCGTAGCCAAAAAGTACGCGTTCGATTTGTTTTAATTCAATAGAAATAAAATGGTTGATTGATTTTAATGGCATGTCAACCCGTCTAATGTTATTTTATGTCTAGTACGTTCATATCTACATTATTACATTGTTGTTTTTTGAGAATTTCTTTACTCTCAGTTCTGATGTAATTATATCTGAGTAGATCTACTTGACTCATAGATGGGAACCTTAGATGTATTGTCACACTGGGTTAGAGTGGATTGAGTGTAATTGCTATGAACTCTGCCCTTCTGAAATATCCAATAGCCCAGTCGGCTAGGGCTGTTGAATACACCGACTGCATCTCTACTGAGGGGTAGGTCTCCCCCAAAAGTGTCCTGGATATGTCCAGTAATGCTTTGAGGAATACAGAAAATCTCTTCATTGCCATCGCTCCTAGGTTCACTTTGGCCCGAAGTGGGTGGATCTGAAAGGGTCCTATCTATGTGTCGAGTAGAACTGTTTGACATTGAAACTGAGTGCAAATGATGTTTAATTGAATTGTTAGAAATAGAACTGTTTGATCATTTAACTGTGTATAAACAAAGGAGTGATGATTAATTGAACCAATAGCAAAACATAGCAATACTTGGAATCATTTAACTTTGTTGACTTTTACTAAACTGAATTGTTAGAAATAGAACAGTTTGGTCAGGTTTGGCTTGGTCTTATTGCAAATTAACCATTTTAGTTTATTTAATGCCTAATCAATTTCAAACAAATAAACAGTTCTATTTCAAACAGTACAGTTAAGTATAATTACAGTTTTTATTTATACTAAGTAAAATGTAAAACCAGTTCTATTTCAAACAATTTAGTTCAACATAAGTAAGCAGTCCAAATGTCAAAAACAGTTCTTTGTAAGTTGATTCAGTTTTATGTCATATCAAATATTGTAAATTGTTCAATGCCAAATAACAGTTCTATTTTAAGCAATTCAGTTTAGCATAAGAATTTTGTTTAGTTCTCTTTGACCAATATATAGGGCCCTATCAGGTGTTACCATTCCAGACCAGAGTGGACCTGGGAGCGCTGGCAATGAAGGGGTGCTACGCATTTCCCAATGCTCTAGCATTACTGGAACCTCACCATCAGATATTTAGTGTCATATCGACGACAATCATTGGAGGGGGCGTCGTACTCCTCTGCAGAGAAGCAGTTGGTGTGTAAAAAAATTGTTTTATTTCAGATGATTCAGTTTAGCATAAGTACACGGTTTAGATCTATTTGACCCAAAGATAGGACCCTATCATGTGCTACTCTCCAGGCCAGAGTGGACGTGGGAGAGATGACAATAAAGGGGTACACCACATTCCCCAAAGCTCCACCTATATTGGAACCTCACAATCAGATTGTTTAGTGTCATATCAAGGACACTCGTTGGTGGGGGCGGTCTTACCTCTCTGCTGAGATGCAGTCTGTGTATTCTACAGCCTCAGCTGACAGGGCAAAAGAAAAATTCCATCATTTAACTGTATCTGCAACATGTGTTTACAAATCATATATATATTTATGATATATATATATATATAGAGGTTTTTCTTGTAAATGTCGAAAAATGGTTGATCTGCCATAAAACCAAATAAAATAAAATGAAATGTCAAAAATGAAGCCTCACCATTAGATGCTATTCCTCGTGATATCCAGGAAACCCCTCTTACCTTTCTACAGCGGATACAATCAGTGTACACTAAGATATATATTAAGATAATATATTTTTGTTGTATTGTTATATTTGTACCCCAGGCCAGGCTGGGTATCCCTACTAGTAGTTTATGAATTCCAGACACTTAAAGAAGCATTTTGCATAAAAGCATGCACCCAATATGGGTATAAAAGAAAAACTTTCCGAAATCAAGGTTGCATAACAATGTCTGTTCCATAGGCTAGTTTTGACATCAGATAGTAATGGGCTACCATGAATGGAAAGCATGTTTTCTTGTTCCTTACAATTCTCTGTTCTTAACTTCAGTCGATTTATCCAGGAAATGAACCAGAGGCCCCAAACATTCATGACGAAAAACAAAAAAAAAAAAAGCATTTTTTTTGTTATATTTCACTTGTTGCTTTTTTTCGATATTGTCTTTGCTTGTTGCTTGAATAATGGCTGAAACAAGCAGGTTTAACGTTGTCAGACTGAGATGTGCTTACAAAACCCGAGGCTTAGCTCTCAGCAAATGCTCAGGCAGCTGAGAAAGCCAGCGAAACTAATGCCGCTTAAAACGAACTCATGTTCATCTTGCTACCGATTGACAATGGCAATGTTATTTGAGTAGACAGCCATTTTCCTCCCGCACGTATTCTCACTTTTTCAGACGACATTATTTCAACGTTAGCTTCTCTTCAAACCATCACCCTCCTGTCCTTAAGCCACCCACATCTTTAATTACATTTCATCTGCTTCCCTCAGAATATCTAAATCCCCTTCATCTTCTTTCCTTTTTTTTTCTTTATTCTTTTATACATTCTTGTATATTTTTCTCGTCTCCTAGAAAACTTCTTTTATTTCTATCTCCTACATTTTCTTTTCTTTTCTTTCTACTTCTTTTTTGTGTATACTACTTATTCAAACTTTAAAAAAAAGTTTTGTTTAAATGTTAATATTTTGCTGATTGATCGGTTGGTTTTTAACGGCATGTCAATACGTCAAGGGTTATTTTATGCCAAGTGATTAAGCTACACACGCTGGTTGCACCTCTGCAAAGGTGTATCTCATCCCAATGAGTATCCTAGGTATGACACTAAAGTATGTGATAGTGTGGTTCGAGAGCTGTAACTTTGGAGAATGTTGATTACCCCTTCATTGCCATTACTTCCAGGTTTACACTGACTTGGAGTGGCAGTACCTGTTAGGGTCACATCTATGGGTCAAATAGAACTATTTAACTATTTTCTAAACATGAAACCTTTTAACTGTGAGAAGACAAATGAGCTCTGGATTGTTTAAAAATCATACCGACCAACTAATTTGCTTATAAATCAAATCCTGTATATAAACAGCCCATTAGCATAATGTTTCGAGTGTTCAACAATGGTCCAGGAGAGAGGGGATCAATCCTTGATCGTCATACCAAATACTCAAAAAAATTGAACCTGATGCCTCCTTGCTTAACACTCAACATTATAAGATAAGGATTAAGGGTAAGTGGAGAAATCCAGGGAAAGGAGTAGTGCCCTCCTGTACATCTCAGTGAAGTAGATATTGAAAAGGAACCTTTAGGCCACCATCGACTACGATCAGGTAACTTTATATATATATATATATATATATATATATATATATATATATTGTCACCCACAGACAGACCAGTTTAATTCTATCAGAGTTCTTCAGTGTGGCTAGGCAGGCAAGATTCCCGAAGCTGGGATATATATATGTCTCTCTCTCTCTCTCTCTCTCTCTCTCTCTCTCTCTCTCTCTATCTATCTATCTGTGGATACATATATGTATATATATATTTATGCGTGTGTGTGTGTAAACAAGATCTTGCAGTAAATAAAACATAGGGGTTGTATATTTGGCGACCGGAGTTCAGGGCGATCAGAAGCCTCCCAATTCAATAGCTACTACATCGTGGTTTAGGGAAGGGAGCTGTCCCTTTCCCTGAATTGATTCACTTTACTCTTGATACCTTATAGTACTGAATGTTAAGCAAGGAGGTATAAGGTACCATTTTTTTAGACTTTGGTATGTCTTGACCTTGGAGTGAACTTCGGTCTTCTTGGCCATTAGCACACAATCTACTCTTTAGTTAAAAAAGTTATCAATTACATTTTTATTTTATCTCATAAAGTTATTTTTTGTTTGCAAGAAAATTTTTACGAGATTTTGTAGAGAAATATATTTTAATTTTCATGAGTAACATTTATCGATTTGAATATTTTTAGTTTTGTCTATATTTTAAATCTTAAATTACTAAAAATGCTATGAAATTATTTCACATCTCCAATTTGAAAAAATACCTATGAATTACTTAGTCATGTTAGATTAAAAGTGAATTATTATTTTAATAAGAAAAACAATTTGAATTAGAATTTTGTATGAGTTGTTTTCTGCAAATTATTGTTAATTGCTAAAGACCTCTACTTTATGAAAGTCCTTCTTTCTCCTATGAATAACGCACATTTTTATTTTTTTATTTTTCCTATTAAAATCTTCCAATGAGTCAACTAAGTATGCTGATTTTATAATCTTTGTTATCTATTAACTCTTGACACGAATCGCGTAATTGGGGAGTGTCCTCGTGGTGTAATGGTTAAAGCGATTCGTAGTACGCGAGTTCGTATTCCAGTTGTGCTATCACGTTCACTTACGGGCAAATACCTTTGGGAAAGGTATGAACCCCTTTATCCTCCCAGCTATGGGTTAAGTAGTAGCACTACTGTTCTTTTAGGAGAATGGCTTTGGCATTAAATAACCTACAAAGGTTGATATGCCATTAAATAAAGAAACCAAACCAAAGCTAATCGTGTAATTGTTAATATAACATATAAAACCAGCTAAACAGAAAAATGACTTACTAACTAGATTTTCACATTAACTCAAGAATTTAATACTGTTCTCGGAGAAAGATCAACAAGCTTTTGAAGTAAAATGTCTTTTTTTACTGATTTGAGTAATTTATCTATCTAAACCTTTCTTCCTTTTTGCCTGGGTTGTTTGTATTAATTAAACAATAATATTATGTAAAACGAGCCATTAGCCTAATGAGTAGAGTGATCGCCAATGGTCCGGGAGACTGGGGTTCAATCCCAGGTCAAGTAAAAAATCGTAGTAGATATCGCCTTGCTTAACACTCAGCATTGTAAGGGTAAAGTGGAGCTGTCCAGAGAATTTAGTGGCGCTCTCCCCTACACGTCGATGTAGTAGCTATTGAAAAGGGAGCCTTCGGGTCACCCTCGACTAAGATCGCCAACTTTACTTATTACGTAATTATTTCAAGTCTCTTGCTTAAACAGCAACTTAGAAACATAATTAGTTAGTTTTAATAAAATGGGATTAAGTATTTTACATGGACAAATATATATATATATATATATGTATCACCTTTGATGTTGGGTGGGGTGTAAAATTCAAGTCTATTGCGGTTAAATTATCTTACAACAATATGATTTCAGACTGAGTGTTTATCTTTAGAGACCTTAACACAATGAGATACTTTTTCCATTATGACAATATATTTTATATTAAATCTTTCTTTTTGGTTCAAATATGGTCGCACGCCATCAAACTGTTAGACTGCATATTTAAAAGTAGACACATTCTTCCC
This sequence comes from Sepioteuthis lessoniana, assembly GCA_963585895.1. NCBI lineage: Eukaryota > Metazoa > Mollusca > Cephalopoda > Myopsida > Loliginidae > Sepioteuthis > Sepioteuthis lessoniana. The sequence goes on from OY757906.1 coordinate 35,360,440, forward strand.
AAATAACCGTTGCCATTTGCAGTACCTTTTTTGAGTACCTTTTATGGGTAATATAGATCTGTTTGAACATCATTAGTTTAGAAAGGAATTCTTGAAACCGAACTGACGTTGAGTCGCAGGCTTGGCCTAGGGGTATGTCAATAGCCTGACATAAAGTTCGGTGGATTTTGATGCCGGCATGGAGCGTCTCGTGTGCCTAGTCACACTGAAGAATTGTGATACAACGAAACAATCTGTCTGTGGATAACAATATATACGCTCTCTCCCGGGGAGGTTGAGCACTCTGGCGAAGGAATATAACGGTTGCCACCCCCGTAATTCAAAGCTCCTCTAACGAATTGAGCACTCCGGTATCCGATAGCGCAAAATGTAAACAAACGAAATTTGATACAATATGCGTTAATTCCCGAGCTGACGTTGAGTCTCAGGCTTGTCTTAGGGGTATGTCATCAGCCTGAAGTGAATTAGGTGGGTTTCGATTTCGACTTGGAACGTCTCGAGTGCCTTGTCACACTGAAGAATTGTGATACAACGAGATAACCTATCTGTGGATGGCAATATATATATATATATACATTGTTACTGAAGGTAAATGTAATCACTTGCTTTTTTTTCATTTCCTTTGAATTACCTCCTCTTGTTTCGTCGTTTCACATTTTAAAATTGGTTGAAAATGCGTTTTTCTTTAGTTTTTTTCTATCTTTTTTCCTTTTTATCTTTCCTTGTCCTTTTCTTCACATACTTCTTTTTTTTATATATCTAACTGTCATCTCTTCTTTTTCTTTTAAAATTACTTTCACTTTTTTCTTCTTTCCAATAATTTTCTCTCACACCCTAAGATTACAGAAGGGTTTGACAGAAAAACAATTGTCATCTCTCTTAAATATATGACTTCATAATTATCTTCATTAACAAACCCCTTATTTTCTACTTCAATTAATATCAATTGAAATTAGAAAAAACCTACCTTAATGAATTATGTGATAGCGGGGCGTGCTGTAAGTCTTGACATTGTCTATGTTTGTTTTTGTTTAAATTGTTTTACTAATCTTGCTCATCGAATGAATATAATCTATTTTCAGAATTAGAAAGAAAACAGATTTTAAAGAAAACCAAACAGAGGATTATTTTGTGAACAACTCCTTCCTTTTCGTTGAGTGTCTCACGTAGTCTAACTTTATAAATATCAAAACAAAATATTTTTTATTCTTTTTGCCGTAGTAGTCATTCAAGTTAGTTTATATTTTTCAGGATGAGTTAAAGGTTATGTAATAATTTGGTACATGTTAGTTTACAGCTCTTCTATCACGTGACTAAAGCACTTCAGGTCATTGTAGGTACTCACTGTGGTTGGTAATATCGTGGAAGTCAGTTTTATGACACGTTATACATTGCTTCACCCACTGTATGATTTTAAAACCGTTAAATTCGATAACTTATTACAAGTTCAAACTGTACCTTACCGTCACGGAAGTAGCCAAAATCATTTGTGGTACGAAAAATAAATGCTCAATGAATTGATGGTTTAAGAAATTCCATTCGGGTTGCAAGAACCTCGATGATCTGGCAACGTCAGGTTGGCCTTAAACCGTAGAGTCCGAGGCCGTATTTCAAGCCATTGAGACCAATCTGGCGAGTAGTATTTGGAGAGTGTCAAGCGAGCTCAGCATCTCACAGTCGATTGTGGTTCATCACCATCAGAAATTGTCCTTTACCTTACCAAAATACTTTTTACTCAACTTAGAACATATCTCATATTTTATCAGTATTGTTTTTTTTAACCTTCATAACAAGAAAAAAAAAAAACTTGTCATTTTGTGGATTTTGCCATTCCGGCAAAAGCGCAAAGGTTAACAAATACTTGGACTTTGCTTAAACACCCCACCAAAAAAACAGTGGAATATGAGGTTGATGGTGATACCAACTGTAGTTGTTAAGATCAACCAGAATACTGAGAAGGGTCCTGGAGACCTGATGAGTCTTGTTGTCACTTAGATTCCATTGAAAGACCACCAGCTAACGCTGGCGTCAAAAACTTGCAGTAATAACAACAATAATAATAATAATAATAACAATAATAATAATAATGAAAATAATAATAATATATCTTGGTGGCGTTCTGTAATTCTTCGCAAGTTTATGGTCGATTATGTTGCAGTTAAGTCATCTGGAAAGATGACGAGAAGCCTTAATCTTGACAGGTACTGACATGACAGGCTAGTATTTGAAAACTGCGAACTACTGTTTAAGTTTCACCTCTTTTTCTATTTGTTAGTCTTTCTGTGGGATTTTTTTTTCTTTCCTGCAGCATGTCCTTCATTCCCACACACGATTGCTCTTGTAACCTCTATGTTCTGAGAAGAAAGGATGGGAAGCGCTTTTGAAACTGACTGATGTAGAGTTATAAAAAGTTACCTAATGTATGGAAATAAATTCTGAAAAGCTGACCGCTGCGTAAATCAGTATTCAAATCGAAATGTATGTAAAAAGCACCACATACACATACACACATACTCATACACACATATACAGAGTTCTATCTATCTATCTATCTATCTCATTCATTTTATATACTTCTCGTTCTGTTCGTATCAATCATTCTCTGCCTGTTGATATCTATCTATGTGTTTATTTCATTTTGTTTAGATATATCATTGACTGGTGGAGTTCCCATGGTATTGGAACAGAGGTAATGGAATGCGACACCATATAAAGCGAGTTCGAACTCCAATCGCGGCATTAGGTTTATTTTAGAACTAATGAATTTGGGAGTCCCTGTGGCGTCGTGGTTCATATGCTATACACATACACACAGTTACAAACTCAGACACACACACACACACACACATATATATATATATATAAAATTTGATTAAATGTAATCATTTTTGCAGGGGATAAATACATAATAATTTTTTTTTCATTTGGGAATTGAAATTCTGAAGAAATTTTGAGCTTCTTTTAAAGAAAGAAAGAAACTCAAATTCTGTACGATTAGTCACTTCTTGCAACAACAAATCTTACTCTTGGTTTGTTTGTTTGCTTTTTTAATTTGGTTTTATGGCATACAACAATTGTAGTTTATTTAATGCCAAAATATTTAAATAAACTGTTCTATTTCAAACAATTCAGTTTAGCATAAGTACACAGTTTGGTTCTATTTGACCCATAGATAGGACCCTATCAGGTGCTACAACTCCCTGCCAGAGTGGACCTGGGAGCTATGACACTAAAGAGATACTCCACATTCCCCAAAGCTCCAGCGTTACTGAAACCTCACCATCAGATTGTTTAGTCTCATATCCAGAACACTCATTAGGGGACTCTTACTCCTATGCACACATGCAGTCAGTGTATTCTGCAGCCCCACATAATTTTGGTTATAGCTCAGGAACAGGGACAATACCGCCATAATTACAACTACATATCTTTTTTTTTTGGGCTTTTCTTAACTCACGGTTGATGTGCTATCAAAACAAAGAAACCACGAAACCAGGAATCTATCGTGAGACCAAATTGTTTAAACAATGAAAAACTTAGTTTTCAGATTCAAATTTCTTAGACTTTGGATAAAAATCAATATTGATGCAAAAAATACAAGAAATCGTTTCTTTTAAATATTTTTGGCTTTGTTCTCTAGGTAAATCTTTTATATAACAATCTGTTCTTTCAAAACTGTTTAGATATATTAAATAAAAAAAAAATAATGTAATAAATTTTTAATTTTAAAAATTTGATATTCTTCAAAACTTCTAGTAAGTAAAGATAATGTTTGACAGATCGAAAGTATTTTCAATATTTACATAAAAAGAAAGAAAAGTCAAATACATATAATGTGGGAATTAGCGATTATCTATCTTAAGTTGATATATTTTTTGGATGATTTTGTGTGATTATGTCACTGTGTAAGAGAGAAAGTATATTTATGCTCTAAAGATGTAAGCGTATGCCGTAAGAATATGCATCAGCTAGGGAAAGGTTAAATAGCAAAACGAATAATTTTATGCTAATTATATTTTCATTCAATTTAGAATAATTAAGTGATGATGAAATTAAATATCGTCTTGAAAAGAGAGAATGTTAGATTTTCATTTGAAAGAAATCAAATCGTAAGTTTTGATTAGACTTATGGAATAGATCCGTGAACCTACTAAATAATTATCTATTTCTTCGCTTATTTATAAGATTGAGGTTGGTTCAAAACTAGATTAAAAAAAAAAGTTGATGATTTATCTATGGTTCTACAGTAATAGGTTAAAAATTATATTTTTAACAATATAAGAAGAAAAAGATTTTTTTTTGTTTGATCCTTTAAATTTTTTCGCGGCAAGTCAAATATTGTCATCTGCGAATCTCAAAGAAATTTTAAAACGAGCACCTAAGCAGTGATTGGTCAATAAATAGAAAGATGCAGATATAAAGATTACAGCTTCTCAAGCTTATTTTTTGCATAAAAATTAACATTTTTTAGAATCAAAATCGGTTGATTATCCATAAATTCGTAAGTGAAGTTCTTATATGGGCTCCCACGTATGGACACGCAGGTGTTCTGCTTTGTTGGTTGGTTGGTTATTTGGTCTTTTGGGTTTTATGGCATGTCAACCTTTTGTAGGTTATTTAATGCCAAATCCATTTTTATACAAATAATCAGTTCTATTTCAAACAATTCAGTTTAGCATGAGTACACAGTTTAATTGTCAAAACATTTCTATTTCAAGTTATTCAGTTTAGTCAAACAGTTCTAATTCAAACAAATTTAGTTTAGTATAATTATAATGTTTGTTTACAATAGTTAAATGTTCAAAACTGTTCTATTTTGATCAATTCAGTTTAGCCTAAGTACAGTTTCAATGTCAAACATTTCTTGTTTTAGCAATTCAGTTTATCATAAGTACACAGTTTAGTTCTATTTGACCCACAGATAGAACCCTGTCAGGTACTACCACTCCAGGCCAGAGTGGACATGGGAGCGATGGCAATAAAGGGATACTCCACATTCCCCAAAGCTCCAGCATTACTGTAACCTCACCATTAGATTGTTTTATCTCATATTCAGGACACTCGTTGCAGATGGTCTTACTCCTATGCAGAGGTGCAATCGTTGTATTCAACAGCTTTAGCCGACTGGGCAATGTCTTCTCTGTGCGGATACTGTAAGCGATCTAGAGGACCTGCCAAGAACGATGGACAATAGGAACGGATAACAAGAAACAGAGAGAGAGAGAGAGAGAGAGAGAGAGAGGGGGGGGAGAGAATGTGTCAAGAGAATCTGTGCTAAGATGAAGATCCCTCCAAATGGGGTGTCCATTGTCGAATACGAAACTGGGACTCTAGTTCCTCTATTGTCAATTTAAACTAGTGCACTACACAATATCTGCATAGAGATCTTGAACCGTGTAAGTTTTAAAAGGGAACACGAAAACTGACTTGATCATGTTCTGGGGTAACACAGCGTATTTAGTTCCAACTCTATAATTTCTAGTTCTCCCGGGCATTTTTGTGTGATGCGCCAATGTATATTTGACACCGCCTTATTCTTTAGCATTCCCAGATCGATTGTCACCGCCGACAGCAGCGACAACATCGCCTGTTAATCCCTCGACAAAACGAAATGTGTGATATGCGTGGTATGCGGACCTGTCTGTGAGGATTCCAAATCGGGCTTGAAATGGTAGAGCAGGAAATGGTTACGCGTTAGAATGAAAACAAGTGTGAAGTAACAAACACCCCTCCCATATATATATATATATATATATATATATATATATATATATATATATATATATATATATATATATATATATATTTGAATGTATTTGCACGCATATTTGGACATATATATATATATATATATATATATATATATATATATATATATATATATATATATATATGTCCAAATATGCGTGCAAATACATTCAGAATGGTATGAAATCGTAAGCATGAATGTCTAAACAGATGTATGTGTGTTTCTGGGTGTGTGTGGGGGGGTGCATACAGATTAGTGCCATATATATATGTATATATTTGTATATAGATAGATAAATAGGGGAATAGATAGATACAGAGATAAGTTAGTTCTAATCTGTATATATGTGAGGAAAATGTACATTTACCCGAGGAATTGTTTATATATATATAAGACAAATAGATAGATATACATACACATACTAGCAGTTATGTACATACATACATAGAGAGAAACTCACATGCATCTTTACACATTGATAGAGACACAATCATACGAATACATGCCGGAGGAGTTCGTCGTGTAATGCTTATCGTTATCGTAAATGTAATTGGTGACCCGAGTGCGAATCCTGGACGAAGCAGCTTGTGTTTAATGTTGTGCTATTACCCTTTGGAAATGTATGCATCCAACTGTCTCCTTCCAGCTATACGTGAATAGCAGGAGAGGCAGGGCTTTTTGACCTTGGTGGGCAACCAGTCTAGGTGAATGGAACCTCTGAATTCAAACCTGTTAAACTAAGCTTAGAAATAGACATTGTGTTGCATCCTGCAATGGCAGAAAGGATGTTATATATATATATTCACATTATACAAACAATCTATTTTAAGGAGAGCATTAACTTTTATCTCATGTTCATTCTATAAAGATAATGATGGCGAATCGCAATTTGCCTTCGACAATTTTGCAATTAGAATTTCGTCGACATCTTCTGTGATCATTAGCTATGGAAGTATTTCGATATTATATACGCACGCACGCGCACACAGACACGCGTGCACGCGCGCGCGCACACACACACACACACACACAGACACACACATATATATAAGTATATATTTTAGCATTTTTACTTTTTTCTCCGATCGTGAGTGTCACATGTATTTTCATCTAAACACGTAACTTACCAAACATATTTTGATTTTGTTCGTCTTACTTGAATGATTGGTAAGATGGAAGCTAAGTGGCTGTACATCACCTGTTTTGTAGGGTGCTGCTTCCTGGATTTGTTCGCGCAATATCCTTGTGTAGTTCTCTTCAAGCTTTTTCTTGAAGTGCTTTGCTAAAATCCAAGTGGTGCAGCCATGTAATAGTACTGTTACAGCTTTGTCGATAACTTATCAATAGCAGACCATGCCTTTCCTGCACGTATGTTGGCACCCCTTTCAGGCCTGTCATTTAATGGGGAAAGGGCACTGTCTTGTCTAAGAGACAGTAACTCTGGTGCCTGTTCCAGATTATTCCTTTGACATTCAGTTTGCTTCACTGTATTTGCAAGAAGGCCTAGATAATCTGCGTAGTGTGCATCCGTGATAACTTCTGTTGGATATCATTATACACACTATTTACATGAAGTAGAATATCCGCAAGGTCACTTAAAACTGATCTTTATCTTGTTTCTTAACTGTTTTAACAAGTCTACTTATTAAGAATTGTCTTGCCAGATACTAAATTTACGACAACGTTCTACGACAGTTTGCTTTAGGTCAGTAGAAAATCAAGTTTCTAAAAATCGTATTTTGCGGTTACATTTATAGTACAAGCAGTGGTCGCAGGATTATCTTATTGATTAACTTATCCACACCATTTACTGACTTTCACGTTATCGCAAATTTTATTTTATTTGAAATCCAGCTTGTTTGGTTTGCTTTGATTGGGTTTTATGGTATATCAACTATTGTTGGTTATCTAATGCTAAATTCTCTTTAGAAATATATATTAAAGACATATTATTTGCTTTGGTTGAGTTTTATATCATATCAACTATTGTTGGTCATTTAATGATAAATTCTCTTTATACATATACGAGGATCATTAAATAAGTTTCCAAACTTTTTTTGTATTGGCACTTTCATTGATAGTACACACATAACACTCTAGTTCCCTTCGAAGTAATCTCCTCTGGCTGCAATGCACTTGTTGTACAGTTCCAAAGACTTATGGAAGGCCTCATGGAAGTCCTCTTGTGTGAGAGTGTCAATGACCTTCGTCACAGCCTCTTTCATCTCATCAATTGTCTTATAACGACAGTCTCTGAGCTTAGGGAATAACCAAAAGTCACAGAGAGCAAGGTCTGGATTATAGGGAGGGTGAGGAACTGTCTTGATGCCCATCTTAGTCAAATAGTCTGTGACAAGCATGGAGTTGTGGACTGGTGCATTGTCCTGGTGGAAATGCCACTGTCTCCATTTGAAGAGTTGCTGGCCTCTTCCCAAGGAATCTCTTGCTGAACTCCCTTAAAATCTCAACATAGTAACTCTAATGCTAACCCTTTGGCCAATGAACTCTGGTATATTGACTTCCGTACTCCTCCCACACCTCTCATCATCCATTACAGACTCCCTGCCTTCCTTGAATCTCTGATGCCACTCAAAAACTGATACTCTATTCATGCAAGAAAAACAGTCTGAAGCATTCCATACGTTTCTGTGGTATTTTTTCCACGTTTAAAACAGAATTTTATTGCATATCGTTCTTCTAAAGTGTCCTCACGTCCAGATTGCACTTTTGAAATTCCCCAGCTGTGGCAATCAGGCTTTAGTAGGGTGTATTCCAATTGCTTCTTTAACTGTTCATTTGAACCTGATATCATAAAAATTGGTCAATCATCTCATACGATGACAAGCAATAATATAGTGAATTTTTAAGAGTCTACGACAATTTTAAATGCCTGTATAAAAAATGTCTGGAACTTATTGAATGCAACACGTATACTAAATCTATATGGTCTGGTTTGGTTGGGTTTTGTCATATCAACTATTGTAAGTTATTTAATGCCAAATTCTCTTTATACATATATATTAGATATATATGATTTGGTTTGGTTGGGTTTTATGACATATCAACTATTGTAGGTTATTTAATGCTAAATCCTCTTTATACAATATATATGATTTGGTTTGGTTGGGTTTTATGGCATATCAACTATTGTAAGTTATTTAATGCCAAATTCTCTTTATAGATATACCAAATATATGATTTTTATACACATTTTGTAGATAATAATTTTAGACGAGTCTGAGCTCATTTTTTTGCACACAGTTAAACGGTTTCAATTACTTCATACTGATATGAATTATTCTATTTTTTATTAATCATTTGTTATCATATTTTTAAATGGATATACATATATGATTTGTAAGTGAATATCTTGTTGCTAATTTCATTTTTAAATAAGTTTGAACAAATTTGTTTGCACATTAATATTGCGATTTTTTCTATACAGTTTAATGGTTTCAATTATTGCTAACACTTATAATTATTTTCAAAATCAGTCATTTGTTTGCATACAGTGAAGTGGTTGCAAGTATTGCAATCTAACACTAATAATTCTATTCGACACCAATCACACAGTTAAATGATCAAAAACCTTTATTTTTAACAATTCAGTTTAGTATTAGTCATTTGTTTGCATCGAGTTTAAATGTTAAACAGTTCTATTAGACCCATAGACAAAACTCTTTTAGGTTTTACCAGTCCGGGTCAGAGTAGAACTGGGAGCAATGGTAAGGAAGGGGCACTTCCCGTTTCACAAAGCTCCAGGACGGGAGATTTACCATCTGATTGTTTAATGTCATATCCAGGACACACGTTGGGTGAGATCTTACCCCTGTGCTGAGATGCAGTGGATGTATTCTTCAGCGTCAGCCAACTGGGCTGCCCGTATGCTGAGTTTCTCGCTCCTTTATGCATTGTGAAATAGATTGCTGCAGATATCAACGGTGATTTTGACCAAAATCATAACGTTGATTTCGTTTGGTTTCTTTGTTTAATGGCATATAAACCTTCATGTGTTAATTAATGCCAAAGCCATTCTTGTACAAGAACTATAGTGCTGTTATTTAAACAATATCTCGTGGGATAAGGAGGTTTATACTTTTCCCCAGAAAGGATTAGAACGAAAATATATCAATAGCGAGAATGGAGTTCGAACTAGGTTACTTGGATGTCACAGTCTTGCAAGTCGACCACGATTAGCCATTAACCGAAAAACCCAAAACTGAAACTAAAAAGATAAATCTTCATCACATGAAAGGAAATTTACCAATTATATTTATAATCCTTTAATCAATCAAGTTTTTGCAAAAGATTTGTAGAAAAACATGTTAAATAATATTTAAGAAACTTATCAATTTTAACTCGTCCTTCATTTTAAATTATTCTTAATCCTAACTTAGCAATAATCATATCATCATCATCATCATGTCGTGCCGCTAGCACGGATATCCCTGACCCTCTCTCGCCAATCCTCCTTATCGTTCATCGCTTCTGGCAGGTCCTCAGGGCTATATCCCGTATCCTCACATAGCTGCTGTATGTAGATTCGAGTTGTTCGCCCTGCTTTAGCTCGGCCATGTGCAAGGGTCCATAGGGGAACATCACTTATGAACTCGTCCTTTCTTCTCCAGCAGTGTCCTGCATGTCTGGTTCGTCTAACTTTGATAGTTTTCGTGATGGGAGGCAGGTGGCTGTACAGCTACTGCTTTGTGAGGTGTTGCCTCTAAGACTTGTTCAAAATTGCTCGCATATCTTATTTCGGAAGGTTTACGTATAAACAGCCCAGTCAGCTGAAGGTGTAGAATACACCGACTGCAGAGGGGAAACCCCCCACCCAAAAATGACCTGGATATGACACTAAACAATCTGATAGTGAGGCTCCAGCTTTAGAGCTTTGGGGAATGATGAGTACCCCTTCATTGCCATTGTTCCGACGTTTGCCCTAACCCGGAGTGGTAGCACCTGACAGGGTCCTATCTATGGGTCAAATAGAACTGTATGACTATTTAAACTGTTCGCAGACAAATGACTTATGCTAAATTGAGTTGTTAGAAATAGAACTGTTAGATCATTTTACAGATGTTTAATTGAATTGTCAGTGATACATAGCAATACTCAAAACCATGCAACTGTGTGGAAAACAAATGTTTAATTGTAAATAGAAATATTCGTGTTAGAAATATGTGAAACCATTCAACTGTGTCCTAAATAATGAGCTCAGGCTCGTTTAAAAATTTATTTACAAAATGAGTTTACAAATCATATATACTTAATATACATGTAAAAACAAGATTTGTCATGCCATAAAAGCAAATCAAACCAAATCATATATATTTAGTAAATATGTATAAACAGGATTTGATATTAAATAACCAACAATGGTTGATATGTTATAAAACCCAACCAAACCAAAGCAGTCTACCTACAAACATAATAAACCCGCAAAGAAACCAAGCAAAGTCTATGAAACTAATTCCAAAAGTTTTATTATACATGAATAATTATTTTACTGGGATGAATCCACGTTGATTTATTTTTCGTTGGGAAATTTATATTGAATTACCATGACCAGAAAATCCAGCAAATACTTGCTCGCGACATACGGAACCACTGGACAGCTGTTTCGACCTTCTGTCTCATCCGCAGTGTATACTATGATCTCTCCAACTGGGGATCGCACCAGCTACCACAGAATATTGAGTCGAATCTCTACCATTGACCGCCGGGCTACATCGCACTCAAGCGATCCCATATTAACTAGTCATGGCAATTGCGCAGCCAATTAATCTGAATGTGTCTTGTAAGTTACATCAATACACTTTACAGAAGAAACAGCCATCTCTAGGGCCACGTCTTTCAAAGAGGATTGGAAATACACATCCACGTAATTTTTTGATAAAAAATGATAAAGAGCCCTGTCTACTCAGTTAGTTAGTCATAGCAGGTGGGATCCGTGAATTGTTGGATTCATGGAGGTGCCCGTGGTGTAATAGTTATCGCCATGGGAAATGGACACGGCGACACGAGTTCAAATCCTGGACCAGGCTGATTGCATTTCACATTGCACTAATACCCTTGGGAAAGATATGAATCCAATTATTCTCCCTCCAGCTATGGGTAAATAGTAGGGCAGACTAGGTTCTTCAGCCTTGGTGAGGCAACTAGTCTAGGAGAAGGAAAACTCTGAATTCAAACCTGTTAAACTCCGCTTAAAAATTGACCTTGTGTCATATTCTGCCCGAGAGGAGGGGTTGGGTAAATATGGTTGGATTCATACCAATTACAAAGATATTCGCTCCGTATGAAATGGAAAGAGCTTTGTCCTGTATTTGAACTCGCATCACCCTGTCCATTTCCAACGACGATAAGCGTTACACCACGCGCATATGTTTACATACAATCTTTTGGCCATACATAAAAGCCAGACAGACAAACTGTTCCCAATTATCAATATATATTTAAATGATGAGAAATAACGGGCCATAAGGTTGGTTGGTTGGTTGGTTGTATTGTTATACGGCGTATCAACTCTTTTCGGGTCATTTAACTCCGAATTAAATTTCAAACAATTCAGTTTAGTATAAGTATACTTTTGTTACAAACAATTAAATGTCAAAAAGTTCAATTTCAAACAATTAAGTTTAGCATAAGTAAAGTTTAAATGTCACAAACAGTTCTAATTTAAACAATTCAGTTTTGCAAACCCGTTCTCTTTCAAGCAGTTTAGAATAGTTACAGTTTCAATGTCAAAAAACGAGAGTATTTCAAACAATTCAGTTTCGCATAAGTACACAGTTTTGCTCTATTTGACACATAGATAGGACCCTATCAGGTGCTAACACTCCGGGACTGAGTGGACCTGGAAGCGATGGTAATGAAGGGGTGCTCTGCATTCCCCAAAGCTCTATCATTACTGGAACTTCACAATCAGATTGTTTAGTGTCATATGCAGGACACTTGTTGCTTCTCTGAAGATGGGTAAGATACTCCTCTTCAGTGAAGCAATTAGTGTATCCTGCAGCCCCAGCCGACTGGGCAACTATAGGTTAGATTATCTAATTTGGTTTAATGTCATATCAACTCTTGAAATGAACACGGCGACACGAGTTCAAATCCTGGACGAGACTGATTGTATTTCACATAGCACTAATACCCTTGGGAAAGGTATGAATCCAATTATTCTCCCTCCAGCTATGGGTAAATAGTAGGACAGACTGAGTTCTTCAGTCTTGGTGAGGCAACTAGTCTAGGAGAAGGAAAACTCTGAATTCAAACCTGTTAAACTCCGCTTAAAAATGGACCTTGTGTCATGTCCTGCCCGAGCGGAGGGGTTGGTAAATAGGGTCATATCAACTCTTGATGTTTAGATTATGACAAATCCTGTTTATATGGATATAAATCTATCATGAATGATTTTTAGGGGAATAGTTTATCGGCAAATTCATTTTAAAACGATTTAGAGCTCGTTTGTGCTAACACAGTTAAATGATTCCAAGTATTCATATCCAACACAAATAGATCTATTTGCCCGTAATTAAACGCTTTCTGGTATTGGTAAATATATTAATCAAGTCTTTTTAATTTAATAGTAATCAATTGTTTAAATAGTTTCAAGTATTGTATATGATTAAATCGTTTGATTTGACATAGAGATCGGACCCCGACGGGTATTATCACTCCAGGTCAGAGTGGACCAGAGAGAAATAGCTTTGAAAGGGTTACTCCATACTCCCTAAACACTAGGACTGGAGCATCCAGATCAGGTCATTTAGTGCGATATCTCGGACACTCCAGTGTGGCGTCTTACGCCTCTGCAGTGGGCAATATTTTACAACCTCTGTGGACTGTGCAAAATAATGGAAGAAATAAAAAAAAAAGACGTAATGATAAACATGAAAAGTGTTAATAAGCGCAAATGAAACGTGAATGATGAATAAAGAAAGAAGGAAAAGAAAGTCATTAAATGAAGGAATAATAAAAATTAACTAATTTAATAAACGAGTACAAAAAAGACAGAAAAAAAAGTCAAATAAACCCAAATAAAGAGGCCGGAAAATTGAATAGACTCTCAAAGTAAAAAATGTGAAGGGACTGAATAAATATGAAGAAAAAAAAAAAGGAAAAAAGATATAGAATAACTGAGAGAAGAAAGTGTATAAATAAAAAAATAAAAAAAATGAAACAACAAAAACAAACAAACAAACAAACACTCAACAACAAACAAAAGAAAAATTCCAAGAAATTAGAAAGAGGGAAAAGTTTAGATCGAAAGTTAGTGAAAGTGAGAAAGTGTCAATGGCGAATGAAAAGAGGCGAAAATCCGTTGGCCAAATGAGCGTGAGAAGAAGACGTTATTTAAGTTGAGTGCTCACTCAGACATGCGCATAGCATCGACTCAGATTACGTCAGAGCCCTAAAAAGCGGGCGCGTGCACATATACGAACAAACACAAGCAATCGTTCTAGTTCGTAAGCATAAGCTCATATGCACTAGCAGGTGCATATATAAACATATTAAATCCACGTAAACAGATTTCTACGCAATACGCACAAACTCTAACTTGAACGTGAACTTGCCCAGTCAGCTGGGGCTGTAGAATACACTGGCTGCTTCTCTGCTGATGGGTAAGAACCCTCCCTCAATGAGTGTCCTGTTATGACACTAAACAATCTGATTGTGAAGCTATTTTAATGCTGGTGCTGTGGGGAATGCGGAGTACCCCTTCATTCTCATCGCTCCCAGGTCAACTCTGGCTCGGGGTGTTAGCACCTGATAGGGTTCTACCTATGTGTCAAGTAGAACAAAACTGCGTACTTATGCTAAACTGAATTTTTGAAGTAGAACTGTTTTGACATTGAAACTGTACTTACGCTAAACAGAATTGTTTGAAATAGAACTGTTTTGACATTTAACTGTGTGTAGATAAAAACTATACTGATACGAAACTGAATTTTTAAAATTAGAATTGCTTGACTAAACTGAATAGCTTGAAAGAGAAATGCTTTTGACATTTAGACCGTGTATTTATGCTAAACGGAATTGTTTGAAATAGAGCTGATATAAGAATGGATATGGCATTAAATAACCTACAAAGGTTGATATACCATAAATCCCAACCAATCTAACGTGAATGTATACATATCCAAAGGCCACCATGCTCACCATTTCTTCGTAAATCCTCATCTCAACATCTTGTCGTGCCACCAGCACGGATATCCCTGACCCTCTCTCGCCACTCCACCCTATCGTTCATAGCATCTAGCTGGTCCTCAGGGCTACCTCCTGTATCTTCACAGAGCTGCAGTATTCAGATTCGAGCTGGTCGCCCTGCTTTTGCTCGGCCATGTGAGGGGGTCCATCGGAGAACATCACTTATGAGCTCGTTCTTGCTTCTCCAGCGGTGACCTTCATGCCTGGTACGTCTAACTTTGATAGTTTTCGTGATGGGTGGTAAGTGGCCGTATAGCTGCAGCTTTGTGGGCTGCTGCCTCCAGGACTTGTTCAATATTGCTCGCAGCATTCTTGTGTAGTTGCCGTCAAGCTTTTTCTCCATTAGTTTATTTAACGTCCATGTAGGGCATCCATATAGCAGTATCGACACGACCGCAGCTTGGAAGAAACTGCGTTTCATTTTCTCGGTCAGGTCTGACTTCCATATGACCGAGAGTCTATCGATAGCTGTCCATGCCTTTGTTAGTCATGTGTCGATGTCAGTCCAGGTTGATGAGACACATCTTCCTTGGTATGTGAACTTGTCAACTAGTTTCAGAGAGCTACTGTTTAGTGTGGAAATGTCGCCTGTTTGATAAAAACACATTTATTCCGTTTTGTGTGCATTAACATGGAGGCCAATGCCTGCAGCTGCACGTTTCAAACTATGCAGTAGGGTCTCGGCTTGGGCGGGTGCATTTGCCAGAAGCGCTCAAAGAAAACAGTTTCGAGCTGACAAAGAAAAGAAGCAGAAGGTACTATTACCGACGCCGACTAGACCGATGACCCAGCGATTTTTCGTAAATACTTTATATAATAGTCTTATGAATTGTATAGGTTCGGTTTTGAGTTTATTGTTTTTTTTTATTTATCTATTTATTTATTTTTGGGCTCGGAGGTCATTTAAGTTTTATCAATAAAATTCATCCAGCACATTGGCTTGGCACATGATTCTGCGTAATAAAGCTGTTACGAGGGTCTTGTGAATGTCATTGTCCATCCTTGCGTATTTAACAAACTCGTAACGAAATAAAGCTCCATGTTGTAGCAGAGGAATTTTCTAGGTTCTATGATGAAAAGGTTATTATTTAAATTAATTATAAATAACACAAGCAAATCGCACAACAAACAAAAGCAGTTTGAGTAGAAACAGACGTTTTTGTAATTGGCAACGGCTTTATAAAGATATGTTGTGTGAGTATTAATCTTTGTATGTTTACAGTGTATGTAAATATTTTAGCATTCTTTTAAATTTAAACTTGCATGTTGGTCCTGAATTTTCTTAGAGGATAAACCTTATTCGTCGTCGTGAAATTTTGGGGACCAAAACCTATCTCCCATCTATAGTCTGAAAATTTTGGCGTTGCTACTGACTATTGTTGGGAATGTATGATCTATTTATACTCACAAAGATAGAATAGGGAAAAGTTTTTTCTGAAACCCTTGACACACGTGGGTCTTTTTATATTTTTATATTTGGTGATTAATGTGGGTTAGAAATCGGTACAAAGTCAATACTTTCATTTTAATCGGGACAAAAGTGGAGCGAAAATGATGAATTTATTCAGTAAAGACAAAATCTTTAACTTTTTTATAGTATATCTGTAAATATTTTTAATATCCCCGAAAGAAATGAAAATGGGGAGTCCATGTGGCTTACGTGCTGGACTGCGACACCATATTAAAGGGGTTCGAACTCTGGTAGCGCTCTTACATTTACTTTCAGACTTATACCCTTTCCTCCCCAAGGTATGGGTTGAATAGTACTTTTACTGTTCTTTGATCAGGTTGAATTTGACATTAATTAACCCACGAAGATTGATATGCCAATAAACATAATAAACCAAACCAAAATACCAGTTTTTCTTGAAGCCAGAAACAAAATATTTTCTTCTGATGGTTTACTTGTTATTTTAAAACTGTTCCATCGCAAAACAAACAGTGATAAAAAGATTGCAATCATGTAAAGAGCAAGGAGAATAAGACAAAACTAGAATTTGTCTATGTATTCAATGTAATTATTCGTGTATAACACGCATTTGTGTATGACATGCATCGCTAAATTTAGGCCATAAAACTCAGGAAAAAGAAGAAAAAAAAACGTATCTTGTAAAGAGTGTCTCAATATACATAGGATCCATATAACAGCTAATAACTCTACTACAAATATTGTGCGTTCTTTTTTTTATCCAGGTTTTAAAATAGGATACTATAACAACTATTAATCCTCGATCATAATGCCTGAGACAAGAGAGAAAAGATATTGTGTCCCTACTTATTAGGTGACAAAATCATTGAAAACTGTTTCAAAATAAATGAAACCAATTAATATGATAATGATTTATTACTGAGACAAGAAACTCAAAAAAAGATTGCATGTCCTGAAAGCTGATATAATATAAATTTAAAAACATTCATTTAATGTCTCTAGCTCAGAGAATGCATTTTAACTGGACGTGTTCCAAATGAGCGCCATTGCGCTTGTCTCAGTAAAAAAATCATTATCATAGTTTAGTTTTCCACAGTGCTTTTCCCTTTGCTCACTTCGTTTATCGTTTGCCAGGCTATCCTAAATTTTCTATCTTCAATCGAGTCTCTAATGTAATCGACCTGATTTTGTATGTATTCTGTTTATTTTTTTAGGTATATGTTAGCTATTTCATTTTGTGTCTTTTTAAGTTTAAGGTTATTGGTATTGGTTGGGTTCTTCCTGTTGCATTTGGGGGCAGCTTTCACGTCTGCACGTTTTTTCTTAACCACTGTCTCCAATAGGACTCTAGGTTAAGTTCTTTGTTTAGTTGGTATGCATTCGGCTGCCGCTTCTAAGTGGGCATTGACGAAATTCTCATATTCGACATTCGGAGTATGTGTTTCTGTCTTCTCCTGTAGTGCATTGAATTTGTTTCTTAGTGTAAAAAGATATCTATTTCTTATATCCCTGTTATTAAGTAGGGACCAGTCATAGTGTACAGTGGTTGTTGTTCGGGTGTCATGCCTTCGTAGGCCCAGTTGTATCTTTGTAGTGATATTTCGGTGATCGGAGGACACACCTTCGAATGCGCTATTATTTTATTTCTTATTTATAAAGACGTTGTCTGTCTGTGCTTTAGTATTATTTGCGTATATGTAAGTCCATAGTTTTCCCTCCCTTTTCTGAAAGTTTGTTTGGTTTGGTTTGGTTTCTTTGTTTAATGGCATATCAACCTTTGTAGGTTATCTAATGCCAAAACTATTCTCATAGAAGAACTGTAGTAGTACTATTTAACCCACAGCTGGAAGGATAAGGGGATTCATACCTTTCCCAAGGGTATTTGCCCGAAAGTGAGGAAAGTTTGTATTGAGGAATGTTAATCTATTTTCGTGAGTGAAATCTGTTAGATGTCCATTTCTGTTTGACGAGTTGTGTAGGCTGAATTTGTTGTGGTTTATGTTTTTACCAATTTGGGCATTCATGTCTCCACCAATGACGAGAACGTTGTGTTTCGGGATGCAACGAACAAGGGAGGATAGCACATCATAGAAGGTGATGAGGTCAGTTTCTTCACTATCATTGGTAGGGCCGTAGCAGGAGATTATCGTTGTGCTGTGGTTGCCATTAAAAGTAGCTACCATCATCCTCGGTTGTATTTTCTCGGTGCTATTTAGTGATTTTAGGGCTCGTGGTGCTATAGGCATACCTAAACCTTTTGTCGAGGCATTGACAGAGTTTTTCCATGTAGATGCATTGCCAGTATCATGATATTTAATATCCTCGCTATGGGTGTATCTGTGTTCTTGAATGCATATCATGTCTTTGTTATGATCTATGGCCGATGCAGTTAGCTCCGGTAGTTGTCCTATTCTATTAATTTTCTAAAGTTGAATGTCGCTATTTGTATTGTGCGTTTGAATTTTAGTGATTTTTGTTTGAGCTCTGTAGCTGATTCTTCGAAGACTGAAGCCAGGGCTCCAACCTCAGCAGGACGCGCCCCTTACACACACACACACACACACACACACACACACACACACACATATATATATATATATATATATATATACATATTTACTGACCCCTCCGCTCGGGCAGGATATGACACAAGGTCATTTTAAAGCGGGTTTTAACAGGTTTGAATTCAGAGTTTTCATTTTCCTAGACTAGTTGCCTCACCAAGGCTGAAGAACCTAGTCTGCCCTACTATTTACCCATAGCTGGATGGAGAATTATTGGATTCATACCTTTCCCAAGGGTATTAGTGCAATGTGAAATGCAATCAGTCTCGTCCAGGACTTGAACTCGTGTTGCCGTGTCCATTTCCTTATATATATATATATATATATATATATATATATATATATATATATAACTAATCTTGCTTAGTCTGTCCTTTTACAGCACCTGCTATTAGTAAATGAATACCCATCTCAAAACAGAACAGGACATTTCGTAGGGATAATGTGGTCATTAGTCATCTAATTAAGTTAATGTATGCATTCACCCAACCCCTCCGTCGCAAAAAGGATATAATTTCATTGTCAATACTTAAGTGGAATAAAGCTAGTATGAATTCAGAGTTTTCCTTCTCCTGGACTTTTTATATAAGCAAGGATAAAGAACCCAGTCTGCCTTACTATTCACTCATAGCTTGTGAAGATGAAAAGAATAGATGGATTTGTGACTTTCCTATAGGCATTAGTACGAAGGGAAACATAAACAGCTCTGTTCAGGTTTTTTTAACTCGGGTCACCGATTTCATTACTTCTCACGTTAACCATTTAGCTAAGTGCGCCTTTTTGATATCGATTTGCTCGTTACTTCCACCTACACATAATAGATTAAAAAAATAATGCATGAAAATTAATGACACCAGTACAAATCTTGATTACATTTTTATGTAGAACACGAGTCACATAATGGTTATCGAAGCGAAAAATGGAAGTAGAGTGCCGAATTCAATCTCCCTTCGTGACTAAAACTCTAGCAAAGGCATGGATCCATTTTTCCCGCAACTATGGATAAAATATGAGAGTTAGCTGAAAGGTTCAGGGGCTGATCAAGATATTCGCATGGAATGAGACCAAATGAGGTATATCTATAAATATGGTGCCTCTTCTAGCTCATACACTTCTTCAATAGGTGTTACAGTGCTTGGGTCTCATTGGTCAAAAAAGTTATCAGATATTAACTTTTTGACCTATGAACTTTTCAGCCTATGAATTTTTTTACCCATCCATGTATGAAGTCAGATTAAGTTTGGTTACCTGATGTAAGAAACCAATATTGGAGAAGGCAAAAAAGTAAAAGCGGCAGCTTGACTCTTTAATTCCTAGTTCAGTTGTTTTAGTTGGAGAAGACAGAATGTTGAGTTAACACCCCCAAAAAACCTAGGTTCAGTTTAACTTGGAACACTGGGTGGATTTTATTACTAAAACCAAAAGAACCAAAGTTACCCAAACTGCAAAAAAGTTGTCTCAAAAAAATAAGATTGGATGAATTTATATGGAGTGTACTTTTTTTTTTTTTTTTTTATTTAGAACTCATGAATGTTCAAATGCAATTTTATTTTGGGTTTCAGAATTTCGACGCTCTCGAATTCGGTAAAAAAGAAAAACAGTATCAAATAATTTCAATTTTATTGAATAATGTTCCAATAGGAATGATAAAATACTAGCTTCTTGGTTTTGAAGTAAATTAGCCTTTGATAGATATTTAATTGTTTACTTGTTAAAATAATCCCCCCTCTCTCTCTTTTTCTCTCTCTTTCTTTGTGTTTGTATATATTATCTCTCTTTATCTCTCTCTCTCTCTTTCTATATATATATATATATATATGGATAGATAGATATCATTTTTGATACAAAAAACTTTACAGTCACACTCATATAGGAATAATCTTTTGATACAAAACCTAACACACACACACACACACACACACACACATATATATATATATATATATATATATATGTGTGTGTGTGTTCGGTTTTGTATAAAAAAATTATAGCTGGAGGGGGAATAATAATACAGGAGTACTATATATATATATATATATATATATATATATATATATATATATATATATATAGTACTCCCGTGGAATGCTGGCTAATATGCTGGTCAGCGACATCTTAGTATGCGAGCTCGAAATCCAATCGCGCTTTTACATTTATCTTCGTACTAATTCTTATGGGAAAGGCATGTAATCCCTTATCTCCCTTAAATAGTATCACTACTGTTCTTCTACAAGGATGGATTTGGCAATAAATGACCCATGAAGGTTTATTTGCCATTAAACATAGAAACCAAACTAAACCATATATGTATAATGTTTTGATATAAAAAACATACACACAAGCACATATGTATAAACAAAAAAACACAGAAGAGAATTTGTATAAAGAAGTGGAAGTATATGAATACGGAAGGAGAATATTTCAGCTTTATGATGTACTCGAATATACTGTTTGACTTATGGGAAGATTGTAGATGTCAAGTTTGATAGCGGAAATAACTAATCCAAGAAAGACATATTTTCCTATCCCGTCTAGCATAAACGAGTAAAAAAAACAACTAGTTTATGTTGGAGAGGATAAGAAAATCAGTAACTCTAGCTGGTTCATAAAAAAAGAAATTAGTGTTTAACAGGAAAAAAAACTGAGAACTAATCTCTTTTTTTAACATTATAAGCAAATAATATTTTTGAAGTACATTTTCTTGTACTCTCAGGTGTCTACCACACTACAAACACTTACAATAATGCACACGATATGAATTATGTCATATTTATATTTTATATAAGATCATATAAGATATCGACCATGATCTTGGCTATTTAAGCAGTGCAAGTAAAGATAAAGTAAAATCTGTGATATTAATTGAGTTCCGTATCATAGTATTTGTTTTTATCTCATAAAGTTCAGATTGTATAACGTTCCTTTGACAACACTGAGAATAATAACACTAATTTGGAATCATCTGACCAATTCCAAAGAATATGAAAAAAGACTGAAAAAAATGGGAATCTAAGCAGGAATTAAGACAGCCAATTCTAAACCAATGCTGAGTTCTGGAGACAAGAGGACACTTGTCACTCAGTGTTCAGTGAAAACCCTCAGTTACTACTGTGTCATAAAGTCTCAAAGAGTACAGTAATACTACGAACACTACTAAGACTAATAATGATGATACTAATAATGACTAATAATGACTAAATAATACTGATACTTTTCATCTAGTGAATTTTGCTGTTTCAGCAGACCATATATTGAAAATAAAAGAGACAAGATAGATAGATATATGGATCTAACTAGAAAGCTGAATATATGTGAAACATGGAGGTGATGTTGATACCAATTGTTCATGGAACAATTCCCAATTACCTGAAAACAAATTTGGTGGAACTGAAGATCAGGGAAGGAATCAAGGTCATCCTCTGCTAAAATTAATTAGAATAATCAGAACAGTCCTGGGAAGGTCAAAAGACTTGTTGTCTCTTTGACACCAGTGGAAAAAAAACTGTTAAACCGTAATAATGTCGGTTATGTGGTGATTGAGATGAACCGATCTATCACATATTAAGCGAATGAAGCCAAATAGCACGGAAAGAGGATAAGACTAGACACGATTGGTGATTGGTGAAAGGTGATCCACTGGGGACAGTTCAGGAAATTTAACTTTGACCATACTAACAAATACTATTCGCACAACTCAGAATCTGTCCTAGAGAAATAGACACACAAATGTCTTCGGGATTTTGAGAAACAAACGGATCACCTAATCTCAGCCAGACGACCAGACCTTATTTTTATCAACAAAGAAAAAAGAGAACTTGCCGAATTGTGGACTTTGCTGTCCTGGCTGACCATAGAGTAAGATTGAAAGAAAGCGAAAAGAAGGATAAGTACTTGGACCTTGCAAGGGAAGAAACTAAGGAACACGAAAGTAGCAGTTATACCAATCATCGTTGGTGCTCTTAGTACAGTTACCAAAGGTTTGGTAAAAGGACTAGAGGACTTAGAAATAAAAGGTCTAGTGGAGACAATTAAAACTACAGCATTCTTGCGATCAGCTAGAATACTGAGAAGAGTTCTGGAGAATTAAGGAGACTTATTATCACTCAAACTCCAGTGAAAGACAATCGGCTAACATTGATGTGAGAAACTCTCACGGAGTAAAATAATTAGTAAATAGAGTAAATTTGAGCAAAAAGAGTATAAGACTAGATACGACTGGGTGGGCAAGGTGATCCACTGGGAATTGTGCGAGCAGTTTAAATTCCATCTTAGGAACAAATGGTAAATACGTAACCCAGAATACGTCCCAGAATATGTCCTGCACAAAATTCTTTGGGATTTTGCGATACCAATGGATCATATAATTTCTGCCAAACGACCAGATCAAGTGAGAGTCAACAAAAAAAAAAAAAAAAAAAAAGATAAAAGAAAAAAAGAAAATCTTCTGAATAGTGGATTTGCTGTTCCGGCTGATCACTGGGTAAAACTTAAGGAAAGTTAAAAACGAGATAAGTACCTAGATCTTGCGAGAGAACTAAAAAAAAAGAAGACAAAAACAAAAAACGATGGAGCATGAAAGTGACGGTGAAACCACTTGTAACTGGTGCACACGGTGTCTTTAATAAGGGATTGGTACTGAAATAAGAGGACGAGTAGAGACCACACAAATTACAGCATTATCGAGATAAGGTAGAATACTAAGAAGAGTCCTGGAGACTTGATGAAACTTGCGGTCACTCAGACTTCAGTGGAAAACCATCCGCTAACGCTAGTGAGAAAAACTCTTAAATGAGTAAAATAATAATGATGACAAAAAACATATGATATGGTCCCCCATAGCTGGATAATAGGCTGTCTAAAAATGTACAAGATATCCGGCGAAATTATAAAGTTTATAGGAAATACCATGGAAAACTCGAGAGTAGAAATGACAGCTGGATGAAAAAGCTTAACTGAGATGATAATCCAGAGAAGGATCTTCCAGGGATATGCGCTATCACCTTTATTTTTTGTAATATTGATGATGCCACTTAGTCACATTCTTCGGAAATGCACTGGCCAATACAAGATTCATAAATCTGAAGAAAAAAATAACCACTTAATGTACATGGACGACTTTAAATGATGCCAAAAATGAAAAAAGAATGGGAAACCCTGATACAGGCTGTGACGATATACAGTGACGATATTAGGATGGAATTCGCCATAGAAAAATGTGCCATGCTAATAATGGAAAGAGGAAAACGACAAAAGACGAAAGGAACAGAACTACCAAACCAAGATATAATTAGAACGCATGGAGAAAAGGAAATTTACAAAAACGTTGGAATATTGGAAGCGGACACCATCAAACATGAGGAAATGAAAGAATAAAAAAGAAAAAGTTTACTCCGGATAACAAAAAACTGCTCGAAACAAAACTACTTAGTAGAAATCTCATCAAAGAGATAAATACATGGGCTGTCCATATCGTAAGATGCTCGGGACCATTCTTAAAAGGGTCCAGAAAAGAACATCAAGAAATGGACCCGAGAACAAAAAAAAAAAAAAAAACTCATGACGATGCATTAGGCCTTACATCCCAGGGATGACGTAGACAGACTTTATATGTCAAGAAAAGAAAAAAAGAACAGGACTCGCCAGCATTCAAAATAGCCGCGATGCATCGATACAATGACTAGAAGATTACATAAAAAGTACAGAGAGAAACTGATTACAGTGACTAGAAACAATACAGACAACACAAGTATCTACGGAACAAAAGTGACGAGAAAACAAAAATGGAAAGAAAAACAACTGTATGGCCATTTTAAGGGACAAACGAGTGAAATCTCACACGAGAAAAATCGGACATGGCTAGAAAGGGAAACCTTAAGAGAGGAATTGAATCTCTTCTGATAGCAGCACAAAACAACACCATAAGGACTATGCCAAAGCAAGAATAGAACAGATGCAAATAAAATAGCAGATGTAAATTATTTGGAGATAGAGAAGAAACGATCAATCATAAAGCAAGCGACTTCGGTAAATTAGCGCAAAAAGAGTTTAAGGCCAGACACGATTGGGTGGGGAACGTGATCCACTGCGAATTGAGCAAGAAATTGAAATTTGACCATGCGAACGAATCGTATATGTACAATCCATCTATATGACCCTAAAATCCAATGTGACAGGGCGGTGGCAACGGGTGGTGCCAGAGCTATGCCGTCGGGAACTTCGGTTCCTGGTAGGACCACCCAAGGCGGATTGGTCTGGCACCCAGCGGTGTTAGGGCCACACCCCGGCTATAGGAGCTCTGGTGAAAATCCAGGAGATGTCTGTTCCGGCAAACTGGTGGCCTCGGGTCGCTCTGTCAATGCGTCTGTGGAAAATCTGCAGCAAATAGGGCGTTTTCCGGGTAGGACTTGGGACCCTTCCCTCAATCAAATCCCAAAGTATTTTCTTCAATGAGCAACATAAACAGCGAATGCTGTACTTGCTCAGGAGGAAGCCGGTTCGACCCGACCAGGGTGAAAGCCGATACAAGTACAAGTAATCCAGAATCTATACAGGAAAATGAAACACACCAACTTCTCATGGATTTGGGGATACAAACGGATCACCTAATCTCAGCCAGACGACAAGACTTAGTAAAAGTCAACAAAAAAAAAAGAACTTGAAGAGTGGACTTTGCTCTTCGACTGACCACAGGATAAAAGTGAAAAAAAAAAAAAATTAGTACCTCGACCTTGCAAGAGAACTGAAAAAACATGGAACATGAAAGTGAGGTGATACCATTTGTAATTGGTGCTATTGGTGCAATTCCCAAAGAATTGGTTCAGGGACTCGAAGACTTTGAAAGAAGAGGGCGAGAAGAGATCCTCAAAACGACAAGATTATTAAGATCGGCCAGAATACTGGGAAGAGTTCTGGATACCCGAGGACTCCTGCCGTCACTCAAACTCCAGTGAAAAACCATGAACTCACGCTAGAATAAAAAAAATCTCAAAACAGTAAAATAATAATAATAAAGCTTTCTAAGATACAAACACATCATCTAATCTCAGCTAGACGACCAGACCTCGTGATAGTTAAAAAAAAACGAAAAAAAAACAAAACAAAAAAAAACAAAAACAATAACGATAAGACAACCAGCTGAATAGTTGACTTTGCTGTTCCGGCTGATCACAGGGTTAAACTGAAAGAAAGTTAAAAGGGAGATAAGTACCTAGATCTTGCTAGAGAACTGAAAAACCTATGGAGCATGAAAGTGACGGTGATACTAATTGTAATTGGAGCGCTTGGTACAGTCACCAAAGGTTTGGTACGAGGACTGAAGTACTTGGAAATAAGAGGACTAGTGGAGACCATCCAAATTACAGCATTAAGACCAGCTTGAATTACGGAAAAGGGTCCGGGAGACTTGAGGGAATTTGCTGTCAATTAGACTACAGTGAAAAACCATGAACCAACGTTGATGTGAAAAACTTTCAAAAGAGTAAATAATAGGGGAGTGTTCGTGACTTCGTAGCTCACATGCTGAACAGCAAAATTATCTTAATTGTTCGGAATCCGGTCACGCTATTACATTCTCTTGTAGACTAACAGTCGTGAAAAAGATATGAATTTCCTTATGACCCCAAATATGGTTTAAATAGTACCACTGTCGTCTTAATTGGATGGCTTGGACATAAAATACGCCATGATCATTGCTAAGCCATTAGACAAAGTGATCAAATCAATAATGATGGGGAGTGGGTGTCCTCGTGGAGTAATGTTTAAAGCGATGGACTGCAGATTCGTAGAAAGCGAGTTCGAACTCCAGTCCCTCTATTACGTTCACTTTCGGAAAAATACCCTTGGGAAAGGTATGAAGTCCATTATCCTCCCAGCTATGGGTTAAATTCTACCACTACTGTTCTTCTAGAAGTGTGGATTTGGCATTACATTAATCCAAGAAGGTTGATATGCCATAAAAAAACAAATACACGAACAAGACAATAATAATATTAATAATTAGAGCATCTCATAAACTACATCGGGAGAGCTATGAAAAACTGGATTTAAAAAACAAAACAAGCAAAAGGGAAATAGAGAGACAACGGAAGATACGTTTGCAAGAAACCATCAGAACATTTGGAGAAAATAAGAGAACTATAAATCCCTGTAAATATCCGAAGTGGATACCAGCAAACTAACTGACATAAAAGGAAAGTAAGAAAGGATAACTTCAGAAGTACAAGGAAACACTCCTTGAAATCAGACTCTGTAGGAGAAATGTAATCAAAGAATAAATATCTGGTCCGTAAAATACTCTGGATCCTTCTTAAATTGGACTAGGGAAGAACTCAGACATATAAATCATAGAATGAAGAAATTGATGATAATATACAAGGCCTTACCTTTTGAGGATTAATATCTACTGATTTTATGTGACAATAAAAAGGACTCATTTTTATTGAGAATTCTGCTGATGTTACATAGCCATTTGAAATATGTGAAACGTACATAGAATGTTCATAACATATATACATAGAACATAGGAATCCCGAAACACAAAAAAAAAAAAAAAAAATTACGACTTCTTAGTTCAGGTACGAAACTTTTTTTATTACCTTTGAGTTAAAAGTTTTTTCGACATAAGGAGAGAGGCACAATCTTTCTGTGCAGACTTTTCCATCTACCCCACCCCCATCACGTGCGCACCCGTCACAAGGCCTCGACGAGCTCGCGAAAGTCAACCTTTTTCTTCTGAGGCAGGACTCAACTCTCTGACTTTCCCCCCCCCCCGCCAAATCCTCCGCGCGCGCTTCCGGTGCATGACGTCATTCACATCCCTTGGTCAAATTTTTCTATCTGGGATTTTTATTTTGACATCTGTGAACAACACATCCTCCCCGCATGCGCGTCGACACCTGCGCTCAAGTTTGAACCTAACTAACCCATGCACTGAGCCGAAAGGTTCTCAGCCTAACTAAACCGAAAGGCAAGATATATAAAACGAAATCCCTCGGCCATTATATTACACTGATGCAATGACCGTGAAGATCAAAGCATATAAAAAAGAGCAAAGAAAAATTAAATGCAGCAACAATTAAAAGCAACAACAGAAATAAGTCAAATAGAAAAATGATGCATCTAGAAAAAAAAATGAAAATGGAAATAAGAAATGTATGGATTCTTCAAGTGACAAAGCAATATAGAATATGAATATGAAGTGATCTGAAAATGGCTACGAAGGGGAAACCTAAAAAGAGAAACCAGAACTCAGGGATGAAAATAAATCATCCAATACATGCTAAGATAAGACCTAGTTTTAATTAAGAAGAAGAAAATTTCTTGCTAACTTGTGGATTTTGTTGTTCCAGCAGACTACGTAGTCAAAATAAAAGAAAGCAAAAAATTCGGCGAATTTCTAGACCTTGCCTGAGAGCTGAAATATTCGTGGATCATGAAGGTGACAGTGAGAATAATCGTAACGGGAGAATCTAGAACAGCCTCCAAGAAATTGAAAAGTAGACTGGGTAAATTAAAGATTAGAAAAAAGAATTAAAATCATTCAGGTGGCAGTACAACTAAAATCGGTGACGAAACTTGGAAAAGTCTTCAAGATTTGCGGAGATTTGTTGTCTATAAAAACTCCTGTGAAAAGTTATCACTTAATGAATGAAATAGTATTATTATCTCAGCATCAGCAGATGTTTTTCCTCTAGAGTCTGAGTGATAACAAGTCTCCTCAAGTATCCAGGACTCTTCTTAGTATTCAGGCTGATCTCAGCAATATTGTAGTTTAAATGATCTCCACTCGTCGCCTTATTTCCAAGTCTTCCTCTCGTTTTACTAATCCTTCGGTGATTGTACCGAACGCACCAATTACAATTGGTATCACTGTCACTATTATTATTATTATTATTATTATTATTATTATTATTTTACTCTTTTGAGCGTTTTTTACACCTACGTTAGCTGATGGCTTCTCACTGGAGTTTGAGGGATAAATTCCTCTCATGTACCCCGGACTCTTCTCAGTATTCTGGCTGATCGTAATAATCTTATTATTTTATTATTATTTTACTCTTTTGAGAGTTTTTCACATTAGGGTTAACAGATGGTTTTCTACAGGAATCTGAGTGTCAGCAAATCCCATCAGGTCTCCAGGACTCTTCTCAGTATTCTGGCCGATCTAAAAAAATACTGTAGTTTCGATGGTCTCCGCTCTTCCTCTTATTTCCAAGTATTTCACTCCTTGTATCCAACCATTGGTCACATCGATACTGCTATATGGATGCACTACATGGACGCTAACAAAACGGCTGGAGAAGAAACTAGATGGCAATTACACAAGAATGCTGCGTGCAATCCTGAACAAGTCCTGGCAGCAACACCCCACAAGACACCAACTGTACGGCCACCTGCCCCCTATCACGAAAACTATTCAAGTTAGACGAACCAGACATGCAGGACACTGCTGGAGAAGCAGAGATGAACTCATAAGAGATGTACTCTTATGGATCCCCACACATGGCCGCGCAAAAGCAGGACGACCAGCTCGAACGTACATTCAGCAGCTATATGAGGATACAGGGTGTTGTCCTGAAGACCTACCTAGAGCGATGAACGATTGGGAGGAGTGGCGAGAGAGGGTCAGGGATATCCGTGCTACCAGCACGATATGATGATGATGATGATCCAACCATTAGTGACTGTACCGACGACTGTGGAGATGGTGATACTAACTGTAACACAATTAGTATCACCATCAATATTACTATTATTATTACTTGTTATCATGTAGATTTCGATATTCCAGTGGATCAAAGATTTAAAATGAAAGAAATTGAACCAAAAGACAAATACTTTGATCTGGCCAGGGAGCCGAAAAAGCAGGGAAACATGTCGTTCAACGCTGATACTTCTTGCAGTTGGAGCGCTGGGAAAAGTTGCTAAATGCTTGGAAAAAAGGAGGGGGAATCGGAGATCGGAGGAAAAGATGAGAAGATTTATACCACATTACGGTTAAGATCAGCTTGTATACTTAGAAGAGTCCAGGTGACATAAGGAGACTTGCTGTCCCTCAGACTCCAGTGAAAAATCACCATTAAAAGTGGTGTGAAAACATCCAAGTAATAAAATAATAATAGCAATATTTTAAGGGAAGCATGCTCTTACTTCACAAGTAAATATCTGCCCATTTTCGACCAAATACCAAATGCAAAAATGCATACGCCAGAAATGATACCTGGTTATATATATATATATATATATATATATATTATTTCAACAAAAAACCAATATTCGGTCGGATTAGGATAATAATTCTATTTCCATCCTGTTAAGAGCATTGATATGAATCAAAGACTCCAAAATAATTTTTAACAGGACTTCATCAGATTCATCAAGAAAGGAAATAAATGTATTATCCTAATCTGAACGAATAATGGTTTTTTCTCGAAATGATATTTTTTGCTCTGTGAATTTATTTACATTGATCTCTTTACCAGGAATATTTAAACATTCAAAATTTGAATGATTTATTTGTCCTGACTGAATTGTTTCCTACTCTGGATTTACTGGATTGAAGAATACCTTATATATATATATATATATATATATATATATATATATATATATATATATATCATCTAAACACAACGGATGAAAGAAATAAACTAGAAAGAAAAAAATGAAGCAGAATGTTAGCAAAATAGCCACAAAGCATTAAACTTCAGTATGTGACATTGTTACTATATTAAATTTCTGCCACGTAGGATCAGCCTAAGTATAAATATTCATCACGAAGAATATACCATAAAATTAAACTGCAGAGTTGGTATAAAGAAAATCATTGACAATTTAATAATTGTTTGTAAAAATATAGCAGAAATATCTCCTACGTTTTAAACTGTCTCATGTGTGAGGCAAGTGAACTTCGGCAAATGCTGATGGTACCTCCAGCTAGGTAATGCCTTATCATTCTTTTTCATATGAAATCAGTTACAATTAGAGCTTTGGTCATTATACATTCGTGTTCATTTCATGTCATATCAGAATGATGCTACGAGGATCATTAAATAAGTTTCCAGATGTTTTTCGTATGGGCACATTTATTGATAGTACACACATGAAATTCTAGTCACCTTCGGAGTAATCTCCCCCAGTTGCAATACACTCGTGGTACCGTTGCAACAACTTCTGGAAGGCCCCATAGAAGTCCTCTTGTGTGAGCGTGTCAATGGCCTTCGTCACAGCCTCTTTCATCTCATCAATTGTCTCATAACGACAGCCTCTGAGCAAAAGTCACAGGGAGCAAGGTCTGGACTATAGGGAGGCTGAGGAACTGTCTTGATGCCCATCTTACTCAAATAGTCTGTGACAAGCATGGAGTTGTGGACTGGTGCATTGTCCTGGTGGAAATGCCACTGACCCGATTTGAAGAGTGCTGGCCTCTTCCCAAGGAATCTCTTCCTGAACTCCCTTAAATCCTCAATATAGTAACCCTAACCCTAACCCTTTGGTCAATCAACTCTGGTCTATTGACTTCCTTACTCCTCCCACACCTCTCAACATCCCTCACAGACTCCCTGCCTTCCTTGAATCTCTTATGCCACCCAAAAACCGATGCTCGATTTATGCAAGATTCTCCAAAACCAGTCTGAAGCATTCCATACGTTTCTGTGGCATTTTTTCCAAGTTTAAAACAGAATTTTATTGCATATCGTTCTTCTAAAGTCCAGATTGAATTTTTGAAATTCACCAGCTGTAACAATCTGTCTTTAGTAGGGTGTATTCCAATTCCTGCTGTAGCTGTTCCTTTGAACTTGAAATCATAAAAATTGGTCAGTCATCTCATAAGATGTATAACAATAAGATATGAATTTTCAAGAGTCTACGACAATTTTAAATGCCTGTACAAAAATGTCGGGAAACTTATTGAAGGCACCACGTATTTTGGATATAAAATTCTATTCGAAACAGCATCGTTCCGATGTAACAATAAATGAGCACGAAAAGCTCTTTGTAGAGCAATTACAGATTAACCAGTTTTATATAAACGTTTCAACAGCAAACACACAATATGCGCCGGTCCATGCAATGGTCGAAAGTGACCGTGACTCTAAAAAAGAATGGAAAGACCTCAGCTTGATGGAGTTACAACTGCCACTTATCTAAGTTGCCTTGCTTCACTGTGGTGACAGTTTACAATTTCTGCCTCACTCTATATAAATCAGTATCATTATTAAGGTGTGCCGAGAGTACGGTTTCCCTTGATCATCTCTTACGATCAGCCCCGATCGGCTATCACTCTTAGTAAGTCTTCTAGGTGGCACCAATGAATATGATTTTGTTGGTCAGTTAACACAAGAATATTCATGTGTAGGAGTCGATACGAGAACATCGTTCACGAGTTCATCCTTACATCTCCTGCTACATATATGATTTTGGTATCTTTTTGGATGATATAACTGTTATATTTTGACCTTTTGACCCGGCCAAAAATGCCATTCCAAGGTGATGCACCGGAAGGAAGTGACACATTCCAATGGCAGTTAGGAGAGTAAATCGCGTGGGCGGAAATTGGCCAACAAAATGGGACAAGCTAAAAATCCTATGATACTCTCATAGACTGACGCACCGGAAGAGAGTGACCTCTTAACTGCATGACAGTTATTTCCGCTTAATGACGATTAAACATGCGATTTCAAAGATCGAGTGGGCAATCGAGTGGGCGATGAACTATTATATAACTCAGAAGTCAAGCTAGTTCGAGTTCCAGTTGAGTTTCAGTTCCAGTACAGTTGGAGACGGAGTTGGAGACGAGGTGTGGTAGGGAAATCCACACCCGGCCAAGGGGGGACCTCGGGAACCCCGATGGAGTTTGGGGACCAGAGAAATTGCTGATAAGATGCAGTAAAGAAAGCCAGCACCCAGCAGAGTGGACCCCAGCGCCTCCGTTTGAGCATCAGGTGAATGAGAAAGACACAACGTTGACGGCTATAAGAGTAGGGGTCAAAATATTACAGTTTATGATCGGTCTCCAGCCCCCTCTCACACGCAAACCTTGAGTAACTTTTTTCGAACCTTACAAATAAAGAGAGAGGTAAATATATTTTGTAAAGAAGTCTTCCTGCGTCTTTATTATTGTCTCGTTATGATGCTGTAGATGACAATATAACATAACTACGTTCGTCCGTTATTTAATACCCAACCTATTCCTGTTGAAGAACTGTAGTGTTACTATATGACACTTAGCCGGGGGTGGATAAGAGATTTGATAACATACGTGAATAAAATATGTCATATTCGTTAGTTCTTTTATTCTAATTTTTATGAATATTTTATGATTTCGGTATGAAGTATTTACGCGGAATTTATAAAATTATAAAGAGGCCCTGTCGGTTGGGGCTAAGAATACACAAACTGCATTTCTGCACAGGAGTAAGACTCTTCCAATGTGTGTTCGGAATATAAACACTAAACAATCTGATAGTGAAGTTCCAGTAATGCTGGAGCTTTTGGGGAAAGCGGAGTACTCTTTAGTGCCATCACTCCCAGGTCCACTCTTGACCGGATTTGTAGCACTTGATAGGGTCCTATCTATGTGCCAAATAGAACTAAATTATGTACTTATGCTAAACTAAATTGTTTGAAATAGAACTGTTTTGACGTTTAAACTGCGTACTAATGCCAACGTGAATTGTTAGAAATAGAACTATTTATCTGAATAAAAATGGATTTGGCATGAAATAACCGACAATGGTTGATGTGCCATAAATCCTAATCAAACATTATAAAGATTTGAATATACATAAAGATTTAAATGCAATATTTTAACGAAAAGTAAAGCTTTTTTGAAATGAAAAAAAAAGTAAGGCTCTCTTTAGATTAAAATTTGTAATTTTACATGACCAAAAGCATGTGGTACCCAGGGAGAAACAAGCTCTCTGACAATGGTTTGTTTGCCGAGTTTGGTTTCCATTATACCACGCAAGGTCAACATTATATCATGCAAGGTGGCCATATGAGTCAATAAGTTTTTGCTTTTAAAGTTTCTCTCCGTTGTACTCATGTAAACAATAATTGTAGCTTGCCAAGCTGTTTGCTCAGGTGTGGCACAAGGCAGAATGAATGAGACACCCAATGAAAATCGAACTCACTCGTGAAAGCTTGCTAGTCTAGCTTACTAAGCATTACACCACTAGAGGTGCCCAAACGTCATTTACGAAGTTCTTTGCTTCGATGTGGCACAAGACCCAATGAATGGAACACCTAGCGAGACGCGAACTCACTCATTTAGACTTGCTAATCTAGCTTGCTAACCCTTACACTACCGGAGGCACACAAATTTAACAATGGTTGATCGTCTATTGCTAAGTAGTCAAGCTCAATAAGCAAGTCAGATGCGGTTATTCAAATTTTTACTTAAGTAAGAACGAAATTTCGCCAAACTTGAATGCACTTCGCGTAACTATAGGAGTGTATAATAATGTCTCCCCCAACCAAAAAAAAAAAAAAAAAAATGAAAAAAGAAAAAGAAAAGACACACATATAGAAAATATAAATTTCGACAAAGAAATCGAATTAAAATTGACAATTTGATACATTTAAGCGGACAGTTCACGAATTAAATAAGACAATATTTATCAAAGTAAAATAATAACGTAAAGAAGAAAGGAGAAATGGGTTAAAAAAGAAAAGAAAGAAAAAAAAGATTAATTCTGAGACCGAACATTAACCAGGAGAAAAAAAAACAAAAAAGTTGAACTGTCAATAAAAAGGAAAAAAAAAAAGAATTAAATAACGCAAACTTAAAGGAAAAAAAAGAGAGAAATAAATAAATAAAGAAAGAAACAAACAAAGGAAGAAAGAAGTGAAAGAAAAATAGTGAGAGAAAAAAAGAAAGTATGATTGAATGGGAAGAAAGTGAAAAGGAAGGAATGAATAAATGAATTAATTAATGAATGAAAGAGAAAAAGAATGAAAAAAAAAAGTGAAAATAAATAAAAAAGACAAAGAAAAAAGAAAAAGGGGAAACTGAATGCTAAAAAAATAAAGATAAAAGGACAGAAGGCTGAAAAAAAAGAAAGGAAACAATAATAGAATGAACAAATGATCTAACGAAAGAACGAATGTAAAAGAAAGACCAGAAAAGAAAGAAAGAACGAAAAAAAGTGAATGACTGCCAAAAAACAAGAAAGAAAGAGTGAATAAATGAAGAAATTCATAAATGAAAGAGAAAAGGAAAGAAACAAGAAAAAAGATAACAAAAAACAACGAAAGATTAAGAAAGAAAGAAAGAAAGAAAGAAAGAAAGAAAGAAAGAAAGAAAGAAGAAAAATTGTGATTGATTACAAAAAAGTGAGAAAAAGAGTGAATAAACGAAGGAATTCATGAGTGAAAGAGAAAAGGAAAGAAACAAGAAAGAAGATAGAAAAAAAAAAAAAAACCAACAACGAGATATTAAGAAAGAAAGTGAACATGTATCAGTTTTGTTTGGATTTTTTAACACTTTGAGTGACAATAGAATAAAATAGACAGCGTTTTTCCTACAGGAACTTTTTCGTCTATTGATTAGAGTTTTAACAGAAATAGACAGCTAACAGTATTCAGACTATTTAAATTCTTAAGGCAGTCATTTTCCGCAAACAGAACCACCTGTCTTTTACAGAATAGTTAAATTAGAACCTTGTGTTCTGGACGCTTTCTCCCTTGAGATTTAGTCCTTCATGTTGAAAATGTTTAAAATAACAAAAATTGAGAATCAAACAAAAGAAAGAGGAGAGTCAAGATGAAACTAACAGCGGAAATGAAAGAAAAATATCAAACTTATGTATGAATACGAGTGTTAAATATGTAAATTGAATTCTTTCACTTATACATTTGTAGATCTTTGAACTGTGAAACGGGTAATGTTTTTCATGAAACTTTTCATAGGGCGTAAGATAGAAGCAAAGCCGAACTTTGTAAAAATATCTCATCATCATCATCATCATGTCGTGTCGCTAGCACGGATATCCCTGACCCTCTCTCAGCACTTTTCCCTATCGTTCATTGCCTCTGGCAGGTCTTCAGAGCTACATCCCGTATCCTCACATAGCTGCTGTATGTATGTTCTAGCTGGTCGTCCTGCTTTTGCTCGGCCATATGTGGGGGTCCATAGGAGTACATCACTTATGAGCTCGTTTCTGCTTCTCCAGCAGTGCCCTGCGTGTCTGGTTCGTCAAACTTTGACAGTTTTCGTGATAGGAGGCAGGTGGCCGTATAGTTGGTGTTTTGTGGGGTGTTGCCGCCAGGATTTGCACAAGAATGTTGCGAGCAATATTGAATAAAATATCTAAAATAGCTTTATTACTGTTTCAGGATTGTCCAGAAGAATTAATATCATTTCGTAATCTTTAGTTTATTTTGTGTTTTATGGCATATTAATCTTTGAGGGTTATTTCATGCCGAATCCAGTTATATATATATATATATATATATATATATATATATATATATATATATATATATATATATATATATAAGCTGGTAACCTTAGTCGAGAACGACACGAAGGCCCCCGATTCAATAGCTACAACACC
The DNA here is from genome assembly GCA_963585895.1 of Sepioteuthis lessoniana. Lineage (NCBI taxonomy): Eukaryota > Metazoa > Mollusca > Cephalopoda > Myopsida > Loliginidae > Sepioteuthis > Sepioteuthis lessoniana. Next base: position 35,396,947 of record OY757906.1, read on the forward strand.
AAGGTGTCGGCAAAGGCTCTACTCCTTTCCATGGATTGCTCAACTTTACCCTTGATACGTACCTTATAATGCTTAGTGTTAAGTAAGGAGGTATCAAGTACCATTTTTTGAGTCTTTGGTATGACTTGACCTGGGATTCAACCCTAGTTTCCTGGGCTTTTGGCGAACACTATTCATTAGGTCAATGAGCCAGTATATATATGCATGTCTGTGTGATTATGATTTGTAAACGAGCAGTGTGTTGCTTTCACTCAGTCAAATGGTTTCAAGTATTGCCATGTAAAAATGATAGTTTTTTTTTTTTGCATACAGTTAAATTGTTCCAAGCATTGCTATATCATACCAATAATACAATTTAATATCAGCAATTTGTTTATACAGAGTTAAATGTCTTCAAGTTTAGAAAATGTCCACAAGGACACATGGCACAATGGATAAAGGCGTTGGTTAGATCCTGTGACATACCCAAAAGAGTGTGAGTTCATTTCCCGATGAAGGCAGTGGAGAACATTCAGAGGGGAAATTAACAGGAGATAACTGATAATTGACATTCATTAAACATGGCTCGTGGAACTAGAACAGTCTACCCCGGTGAGCGAAATAATGGGCTAAGTTTGACATTCCAACCACCTGAAGAAGGCCGGAGCGTACAACGTCCGAAACGTTGTGATAAACATGGCGACAAAGATGAGGACAATAGTCTGAAAAATTTAAATAATATATATAATACCTCTTCTCAGAAATATAGACAGATTTAGAAAATGATTACATCTTTCTACTTGACCCATCGACGGGACCCTATTAAGTACTACCACTCTGAATCAGAGAGGACAGGGAAGTAGTGGCAATGAAGCGGTATTCCATATTACTCAAAGCTCTAAGATTGTAGCCTCACCATCCGATGTAGTATAGTGCAATACCTAGCGCTCTAGTTCTCTTTGACCCATATATGTTATCCTAAAAGTTACAACCATTCCGAGGCAGAGTGGACCTGGGAGTAATGCCCATGAAGAGGTACTTCACATTTCGCAAAGCTCCAGAAATTGAGCTTTATCATCAAATGCAGTTTAGTGTCAATTTAAGAACACTCGTTGACAGAGAGAGATTTTACCCCCCCCCATGCAGAGGTGCAATCGGCCTATTCTACAGTCTAAAACCTTAGAGTAATTTCTTTATCTAAAAACTTGACCAATTCTCGTTAAATTGGTCTCAAAGCTTAATAGCATGTGTAGAAAGAAATCAAAATTCTATGTCTAAAGTTTAAATGTCTTTTTTTTTTTTTACTGTCAATGATTTTTCTATGGTTAAGAAAATAAAACAAATGACTTAGCTCCTCCTTTATACAGGATATTTCATAAAAATTAATATAATTTCATAATCTTATAACTTGACAAATTCTAGTTCAAATAATCACAAATTTTAACAGTATGTGTATGAACAGCATAAATTCTGTTTCAAGTTTAAACGCTTTTTCTTTCCTAGTAAAAATTTAGAAAACCCTAAATCATTATACATAAAATTGTGAGTCGTTTCCACTCATGCCATTAAAATTTGATTTCATTTGAATGAGATATAGTCGAGTTATCAGATAACTAAATAATATCACATTTTTCTGAAACCCCGTGTATTATGCAAAAACATCTAGTCCCTCGTACTTATAAAATAGGTTAATTAGATATGCATGCCGATATGTACATCCTTTTAAATATCAGCGCCTTCCGTTCGAGTTAAGTTTAATACTGAATAGCATATAACCGCATCATATTGAGATCGAATATATTGCTCCACCGACGTATCAGGTAGCTTGAAAGACTTGGGGAGTTCTTTTTTCTGAACAGGTGAATTTATACTGAAATCATATGACACACTATCTGACGTTTAAATTTCAATTGTGTGCAGTGTAACTATTTGCGTGAAATAATAAATAAATAATAAATAAATAATAAATAAATAACTGATTTTACCATTTCTTATTTAGAAGAAATGTAGAAAAGAGTAAGAATACATTCACATTTATCTGAAATGGTTCTTTGTTATGCAGTCTTATCTCTCTCCCATGATTATTTATGCCGATTCTATTCCCTTCTCTTCTCTTCTTTCGTTGGCTATAAACAACTTTCTGTCGGAAATAAATGACTATCGACGTTGTATTTGCACGTCCGCTTTTTATGGACAAACAGGACACGAAATCTGCATACGTCACCAGTTTCTCTCCCGGGATTTACTTCGAAAACGAGATAAATTTCGTATAAGTTGTGACTCCGGAAGCAGCCATGTACTCCTCTTCCGGATATGTTGCATGCAAGACACGCGCCCGCCTGTTTCGCCATACAAGGTAAGTCGTTTAACGTGACCACTTTTGCAAGGAAAAAAGCATCTCGCTGATGTTGGATTTTCCTATTTGGAACTTTACACTTTCTCGATTTTATGCAGAACTAGATTGTGTTGTATCTCTCAACTGTGGTTGGGTTTGGTTTCTTTGTTTAATGGTATATCAACCTTCGTGGTTTATTTAATGCCAAAGCTATACTTGTAGAAGGCCAGCATTGGTACTATTTAGCTCATAGCTTGGGGTATAAGGGAGTTCATGCCTTTCTCAAGGGCATAAGTCCGAAAGGGAACGTAATGATGCTACTGGATTTTGAATTCCCTTACTAAAATGTCATTATCGAGTACATTTGCCACTGCGCCATGGAGAATCTATCGAGTTTTATGAGCAGGTCTACGAAATTCAGAAGCTTGGCTATTTAATAGCTATAAAATGGTACTATTTACACAAGGTCAATTTTTAAGCGGAGTTGAACAGGTTTGAATTCAGAGTTTTCCTTCTCCTAGACTAGTTGCCTCACTAAGGCTGAAGAACCTAGTCTGTCCTACTATTTACCCATAGCTGGAGGAAGAATAATTGGATTCATACCTTCCCAATTTTTCATGTAAGAAGTCTTATTGAGAGTAACTGTCTAACTTTCTTTTTTATTCCAAAAAAATATACAATAATTCTTGGGGATAAAATCTCTCATAGTCTTTATCCGCTTGTCACAAAAGGTTTCAATCCTTCTCACGTCACAGGAGTAGGAGAAAAAATATGGGTGTTGTTTTCTTGGATAAACTCAGATGTTTACCTATCAACGGCAAAAGACTAAAATGACGTCATTAGTTAAGATAAATTTATTGGCTGGTATACACAACCTCTCGAGTTAGCAACGTTTTAATTTTGAGAATTTATTATACATATATGTATACATGCATGTGTGTATAGATCATATAGATCTGTTCAAGAATTTGTCATATTCGATAGGGCCGTGAGCAAAAATATCTATAAAAAAACGACACAGAAGGGAAATATAATTGTTTAATTAACGCAATTATAATTTATTACTTGAAATCATATAACTGTGCAAACAAGCGAATATCAGTAATTACTTGAAACCATATAATTATTAGTATTAGAAAAGAATACTTGAAACTAGAGAAATGTGCGCATATCATCATTGTTAGAAAAGAATACCTGATAGCATACAAAAAACTTTTAAGAAATAACAAAAAAATGTAAATATAAACGTATATTGTACGCCATTATCTTATGGAGGTTAATAAAAATCAAATAAAATAGATCAAAAAGGTTGCAGTTCCCTGAAATCTCTGACAGGAAGTAGGAGCCGCGCATGCCAGACAGACAAAACCTACCGACGCTCGAAAGAAACTCGTTCTCACTTCAGCTTTACCTTTGATACTAGACAAACCTTCTTTCCCTCGGCTGCGAGCAGATAACGCATGTGTCCGCCCAAGTCTCGTACTTGGTGTTAGACCGTGTCTCCTCTAGCAATAGCCGATATCAAAAACAGCAACTGAACTTATCATACACAGCTAAAAACGCCAACTTTGGACCCACCGAAAACGACTTGTGCATTCCAACGCCTTATTTGGGAATGGGAGTGTTTTTTAATTATCCTGGAAGATATTTCCTCGCTATAGAATAGCTGCATTAAACTTAAAAGTGAAGTTGAAATTTAAAAGGTATCTTCGTCTCCTTTCTCCCTTCCTTCAGTAATTCTTTTGCAGCCTTTACAGACAAGACATTAATGAATTTAATGGGGTAGAGAAGAAACGAATGGAGTCAGATACAGTAAACCCAAAAACCCATAACCAACAAAACTAAAAATACAAATAAACAACAGATTTCCTAAACCCCATACCATGGCTACGAAGCATAATATAACGATAGACGAGTTTCAATGGTGTCAAAATCAATCAATTAATCAATCACCGATTATATCGTATATTGGGGTATTTATGAACGTGTGTGAATGATTATTTGTATTGAGTGGTACAAAAACTGATCGATATGTGGATATATAGAGCACACTTCGGCACAAAATATCTATATACTGAAACCGGTTTTGACATATTGTCTTTTAACTCAGGCATTCTGTTCAAATTTTGGAACCAGTCCAATAATTTTTAACACCTAGCATTCAAGACACGAAACTCTTGAAATGACTACTCTTCACGAAATATATTCCAAAGAAACTCTATTAAGAAGATATTCCATCACACATGCGCACAGTGTATCTATAGTGGCAGAGGAATTTGGCATTTCCTGTGTAGTGGAAATGGGCAAGACGATGGAAGAAGTTGTGGAATGCCACGTTGTCAAATTATGAATTCAGGAGGCAATTTTAATTAAATTTATACAAAAATATTTATCTATCTATCTATCACACAAAAAAGTCAAGCATTTCAAACTTTGAATATGGTAGTAAATTGTAAAGAAAGTTGTATCGGATCGTAATATTCATAACTCTTTATAATTTGATGAAGTTCTTGCAGTCGGACATATTTAAATACCATTGAATAGATAAATTTGTTTGTTATTTATATATTCATCTCAATAACTGCAAGTTATGCTAAGTTACGTAAAAAAATAAAAAAAAGAGAAAAATGTATCAAAAATGTTTTCAACCAAAAGCTGACAGGACACATACGTGGTACATTCAATAAGTTTCCAGACTTTTTTGTACAGGCATTAAAAATTCTCGTAGACTCTTGAAAATTAGGGTTAGGGTTACTATGTTGAGGTTTTAAGGGAGTTCAGGAAGAGATTCCGTCGGAAGAGGCCAGCACTCTTCAAATCGGGTCAGTGGTATTTCTATCAGGACAATGCACCAGGGCACAAATCAATCCTTATCACAGACTATTTGATCAAGATGGGCATCAAGACAGTTTCTCACTGTCCCTATAGTCCAGACCTTGCTCTCTTTTTGACTTTTGGTCATTCCCTAAGCTCAGAGACTGTCGTTTATGAGACAACTGAGGAGATGAAAGAGGCTGTGACGAAGGACGTTGACACTCTCACACAAGAATACTTCGATGGGGCCTTCCAGAAGTTGTTGGAACGGTACAACAAGTGCATTGCAGCCGGAGGGGCTTACTTCGAAGGGGACTTGAGTTTCATGTGTATACTATCGATAAAAACGCCCTTACGAAAAATGTCTGGAAACTTATTTAATGATCCTCGTACAGACACACATCAATATCTATGGCGTTAAATTTCCTTGAAATTCTGACCGAACAAAATATGTTTTCTCCTGATTACCCGTCACACACACACACACACACACACACACACACACACACACACACACACACACACACACACACAATATATATATATATATATATATATAATTTTGAATAAAGGAATTGATATATTATGTTAGAAATTACCTTGACAAGAAAATCCTGCAAACATTCGGAGCACTGAACAGCTGTTTCGACCATATTAGGTCTCATCAGCAGTGCACACCGTGATCTCCACCACTGGAGATCTAACCAACAACCACAGTATGCAGAAGACGAAACTCTACCACTGGGCCACCGGTTCATGCCACATATAAGCGATACCGAATTAACAAGTCATGGTAAAGTGCGCAACCACTTGACTTTCAAAATTATTAACAGATTTATACGATGGATAAAGTATACAATATCATGTGATAACTTTAAAAAATGTAAATATCGGTAAATTTTAAATGATTAAACATTTGATTAGATTTAAGTTTAAATTCAAGTAGAATTTGGTCTAATGAATAGAGTGTCCGTCCATGGTCCGGAAGACCTGGGTTCAATCCCAGGTCGAGTCATACCAAAGACTCAAAAAATGGTACTTGATGCCATCTTAGCACGATAAGGTAAGGATCAAGAGTAAAGTAGAGTAATCCAGGTAATGGGGTTGCGCACTCCCCTACACCTACGTGTTGCAGCTATTGAAAATGGAACCTTCGAGTTACCTTCAATTAAGGTCACCCACTTTACTAGATTCTCATAATTTATATATATATATGTTTTTTAAATGAAATTTTAATAATAATTTTGTAACTGGAAATCTGTTGATTAATAAGAAATAAAAAAAATAATACCGACGCACAACCGGAAGTAAAAGGACGAACATAATTACCTATTATATATTGGAAGATTTTCCAAGCTGAGCTATAAATACATGTGGATATATATATATATATATATATATATATAGAGAGAGAGAGAGAGAGACTTTTCTTTTCTTTTTTTTACACAGATATATTTAAATTATAACTCCTTAAATACCTTACATACGGTAAAATATATTCCCGTTGTTAACGGTTAATAAGAAAAATGCTTTTCTTCAAATCACATCTGATGAATTATGAATTATATATATATGTATATATATACATGTTATGAATTATATATATATATATATATGAATGAATTGGACAGTGTGCTAAAATATTCTCAGATGTTTTAAAGCCTCAATTATTGCTTATAAACACTAATTATTCGATTTAAAAGGACTCATTCATTTTCTCTCAGTTAAATGGTTCCAAGTATTGCTATGTACCACTAACAATTCAATGAAACAAAAGTCATTTGTTTACATACAGTTAAATAATCAAACAGTTCTATTTCAAATAATTTAGCTGAAGTCGTTTGCTTGCACTCAGTTTAAATATCAAACAATTCTAACTGACCTATAGATAGGACCCTTCCTAGCCAGAGTGGACCTGGGATCGATGGCAATGAAGGAGTATTCTGCATTCCTGAAAGCTCAAAGATTACCGGAGCCTCACCATCAGATTGTTTAGTGTCATATCCAGGGTCACTGATTGTCGTAATTTACTAAGCTTTTTACTTAGATGCAGCACAAGGCCGAATGAATGAGCCATCCAATGAGTCTCGAACTCACTCTTGCAGGTTTGCAAGTCAAAATTGCTCACCATGAAACTACCGGAGGCGCCTGGTATCACAGATTGTATTCGCAACAAAATGACGTGAAGATTTCAGTACATTATTTTCTAAAATTAAAATGAGAAAATTCTGAAAACGACGCAGTCTAATGTAATACAGCAATCTGAAAAATTAAAAAAGTCATCCATTAATGAACTTGAAATAATCATTTATACGATTTCTATTAAATCCAATAGATATAACGTCAAATTCGTTAAAATAGTATACTCAAATCCCTAAGGGTCATGTAATAACTAGAATCTACTATGTTTATGTGTGTACGCGCGTGCGCACACACACACACATACACACAAACACACACGATATATATATATTACAGGAACCTACATCGACATACTCGAGAGGTTATTTTTCCACAGACGCATGCGTATACTGTATTTCACCAAACCTATTACGGAACGTTGCTCGAAGGGAACAATATTTTTTTGCGCCTGAAGAACGTAAACTAAACGTCTTTGATGGCTAATTATATCCTTGGGAAATACATTTGGCATCTGAGAAAATTTGGTGTCTCTTTAAGTTTATAAATATTAATTACCGAAAGATGCACTGAAAATCCGTAAAGAGCATTTTTTCATCAAAGATTTATCAAATCGAAAAGCGGGATGCGCGCTGTGCTAAATTATAATTTAAGTCTGGAAATATCATTGACTTTATAGAAGCCCTGACATAAGCATAGATAATATTGACTGTAAGTCCTGTCGGTGGGGCTTAGTATTGGTTGAGTGTTCGCCAATGCCATAGGGAACGGAGTTCAATCCCAGTTCGAGTCATACCAAAGACTCAAAAAATGGTACTTGATGCTGCCTTACTTAACATTCAGCATTATAATCAAGAGTAAAATGGAACTATCAGAAGAAAGGAGTTGCGCCCGCCCCAATACCACTTTGTCATCATCATCATCATCATGTCGCGCTGGTACTATTTACCATCCCCTCAGCTCGGGCAGGATATGACACAAGGTCAATTTTTAAGCGGAGTTTAACAGGTTTTAATTCAGAGTTTTCCTTCTCCTTGACTAGTTGTCTCACCAAGGCTGAAGAACTCAGTCTGTCCTACTATTTACCCATAGCTGGAGGGAGAATAATTGGATTCATACCTTCCCCAAGGGTATTATTGCTATGTGAAATGCAATCAGTCTCGTCCAGGATTTGAACTCGTATCGCTGTGTCCATTTCCTACGACGATAACGACTACACAACGGGCACCTCCATCATGTCGCGCTGGTAGAACGGATATCCCTGACCCTCTCTCGCCACTCCTCCCTATCATTCATCGCCCCAGGCAGGTTTTCAGGACAACATCCCGTATCCTCACATAGCTGCTGAATGTATGTTCGTGCTGGTCATCCTGCTTTTGCACGGCCATGTGTGGGGGTCCATAAGAGTACATCTCTTATGAGTTCGTCCCTGCTTCTCCAGCAGTCTCCTGCATGTCTGGTTCGTCTAACTTGAATAGTTTTCGTGATAGGAGGCAGGTGGCCGTACAATTGGTGTCTTGTGTGGTGTTGCCGCCAGGACTTGTTCAAGATTGCTCGCAGCATTCTTGTGTAATTGCCATCTAGTTTCTTCTCCAGCCGTTTTGTTAGAGTCCATGTAGTGCACCCATATAGCAGTATCGATGTGGCCGCTGCCTGGAAGAAACTGCGTTTCATTTTATCGGTCAGGTCTGATTTCCATATAATCGATAGCCTATTGATAGCTGTCCATGCTTTCGTTAACCTCGTGTCGATGTCCTTTTCGGTTGATTCGACGCTGCTTCCTAGGTAAGCTTCGTCCTGGTTTTGAACGCAGATCACCAGTTTCCAATCGTACGACAAGTGCGTTCATAACTTGTACATTAAGGTGCCTGTGGTGTAATGGTTATCCTCATTGGAAAAAGACACGGTGACACGAGTTCAAATCCTAGAAGAGGCTGATTGTACTTCACAATACACTAATACCCTTGGGAAAGGTATGAATCTAATTACTCTCCCTCCAGCTATGGGTAAATAATAGGGCATACTGGGTTCTTTAGCCTTAGTTAGGCAACTAGTGTAGGAGAAGGAAAACTCTGGATTAAAACCTGTCTAACTCCGCTAAGAATTGACCTTGTGTCACATCTTGGCCGAGCGGAGAGGTTGGTAAATACATATACAATATGTGCAAAAGTTTTCCGCATATTTTTAATGATAAAAAATGTTCGTAAATGTGTATCCAGTCAAAAAAAAAAAAAACGCTTGGAACTTTTGCAGTCTCATTACACACACACACACACGTGCACGCGGACATGCACATTCGTATATTTGTATGTCTTGCAAAATATCGTGTGTACTTGTAAATCTTATTTTTTATAAAGTTTTTTTTTTTTTTTTTTTTTTTTTTTATCGAAGAAGCAGCAAGAAAAATCCGTTATAGAAGAGAGTAGCTCTGATAGCCTATTGTTTTTCAAAGTCGGCAGCTGCGCAGGTTCATGGAACTGTCACTCAGTCATCTGCGCATGACAAGCTGAGATGGGTGCTATTCTTCAAGCGGGAAACGGGTCCAGTTGTCGCATGCAGGTACATCATCGTATCCCCGGCCCCATCCCCGTCACTTATGCGCAACGACTGACGCTCAAACAATCCCTGCGGCTGACCCAGTTGTACTGGAGTCAATTGCGAGTCGTGCAGGTGAATGACACGTGGATTTTAAAAGACGCACATATACACACGCATGCGCACCCACGTCAATAAAATAAACGCTCACATACTAGCGACAATACTCATTAGCACATAAAAAATCAGTTAGGAATCAACGTATTTCTTTTTTTCACAAACGGACACACTTAAATATTAGGAACTCATACACACGCACGAAAATGTGCATATGTGTATTGCACTCGGATCAGACGCACAATTATATTCAGTTTGTCCGTTGGTGCATCCATGGATAAAGAAGCTGTTTGTTTATCGGGTATTTTGAACAGCCTCAAACAAATTTCTGAGTAGCTTGCGATATAAGCCGACAAAGATGGCGATTTTTTTAAAGGAATAAGTTAATTTCACTATGTTACTTTAAAGAATTGCTTATTCAAAACAAAAGCAAAAACAAAAAAGTTATAAGATTAAAAATGTATAAACACTTATTCACTTTAAGTTTTATTCTTTCGATAAAAGATTGTTTTGCTGATGACTATTCTTTGCTAATTTAGTCTTAGCAACATCGTACACCGGCAACGTTTGTCTGATGGTAAATTGTATCAACTGTCTAAAAATTTAGCTTAATTATTCTCAAAACTAAAAAACGTGTGAAGTTCTTTACAGGAAATACTCTTAGCGTAATAGTTATCACCAAATAAAACAGTGTCAGTGGTCCATTTTTAAATCCTAGACAAAGCTGTTTCTGTTTCACTTCACGCAAATGCCATTGGGAAAGGCATGATTCCATCTCTTTATTTTCAATCCATATGTAAATACTAGTTCAGACTGGGTTCAAAAGCCTTCAATAAGCAACCAAGGAAAATTCTCAAAGAAAAATCATCTGTTCTCCGGTTGAAAATTGACGGTGTGTTACATCTGGCTCGTGGCGGAGGGGTTGGGTAAATGCATACCTCCCAAATTCTAATCTTTAATTTATCCATTCGAGAATTTCTACTGGTGCGGCGAGTAGATTAGCATGTCTCTGAAAAAAGATCCCCCACTACGTTCTTATTTTTACTGATATTTTATTCATTTTTAGTTTTTTTTGTGTGAAGTGGTGTTTAGAAACCATTTGTTAGGGACATCTTATAAGCCAGCATTTGCTAAACGAATTATTTAAGTAATGTAGTATTATTAGATTGATGTTTCTGGGGTTTTCTGTTTAAACATTTTTTTTTTAGTTTATCGACCTGAAATTTTAAATATTATGGTAATTTGGAATAACGTAATATCGCAATTTCATTAGTAACCCAGTCGTTTGGTGCTTTAGGATACACCGACTTCAATATCTGCAGAGAAGTAAGACTCCACACAAAAACGAGTATCCTGGATATAACATTAAGCAATCTGATGTTGAGGCTCCAGTAATGCTGGATCTTAGGGGAATGGGGAGTACCAATTCATTAAAATTACTCCCATATCCACTCTATTCCGGAGTGGTAGTACCTTATAGGGCCCTATCTATGGGTCAAACAGAATCGTCTGACATTTAAACTGAGCGCAAACAAATGACATGCTAAATTGAATGGCTGGAAATAGAACTGTTTTATCATTTACCGATGTGTAAACAAATGACTGATGTTTAATTGAATTGTTAGTGATTCATAGCAATATTTGGAATTATCAAACTTTGTTGACTTGTCTACAGATCATATATATTAGAGATATATGTATAAACCGGATTTGTCATTAAATAACCAACAATAGTTGATATGCCATTGAACCAAATCAATCCAAACCTTCATTTCATTTTATTAAAAAAAAAGATTCTATCATTAAGGGTTTTCGGACTATTGTCTTCATCTTTATTTAGAGAGCCTTCTGGTTGCCCTCGACTAAGGTCGCCAACTTTACTTACTTTTATTCACTTACAAATCATATGTAGAATCATTTAAATATGGGCAAAAGGATGACTGATGTTAAATTGTTACTATTATATAGGAATAGCTGAAATCATTTAACTTTTTGCAAACAAATGATTAATTGTCAATAGAATTACACCCGTTAGATAGAAACACGTGAAACCATTTAAATGCTTGTAAAAATTCAGCTAAGGCTTTTTTAAAAATGTTATCACCAAAATCTGATTACAAATACATATTTAATATATATGTATTAACAGTATTTGGCATTAAATAACCTAAAAACCCAACTAACCCAATCGCTGGGGCTGTAGAGTATACCGACTGCTTCTCTGCAAAGAGGTAAGACCCCCCACCGTTTAACTTTCCGCTAACAAATCGTTAATAGTCAATAGAATTACTCGAGTTTGATAGAAGTACTTGAAACCATTTAAATTTGTGCAAAAATTGAACTGTGGCTCGTTTGAAAATGTTATCACCAAAATGTGTTTACAAATCAAATTTAATATATATATATATATATATATATATATATATATATATATATATATATATATATAACGAGGATTTGACATAAAATAACCAGCAATGATTGATATGAACGCTACCAACCAAATCTCTTTTTAATGTATTTCTTGAGTCCTTGAAAACTCAATCCTCAATGCTGGCATGTTCCTTTCTTCCTTCTTTACTCCTACGATCTGTCATCTTTCTAATGCAAGGCCTAATGCACATTTTTTAACCTCTCGTGAGTTTTTCACACCTTTTTGACTGAAGTCTAAGAAACAGAAAGTCTTCTGGCATCTCCAGGACTCTTTTTGATATACAAGTTGATTTTTACATTTCTGTGGTCATGATATGCCTGATTCTTTCTCTGGTTTCCAATATTTATTCCAGAACTTAGAGGAATCTTCTAGGTGTACCTACTACAATTGGTGTCACCTTCGTCTTCATGTTCAACTGTCTTTTCTGCTCTCTTGCAAGATCCAAATATTTGTCTCTCGTTTCACTTTCTGTTATTTTCAATCTATGGTCCACTGGATAGGAGGTTCATTTTTTTCTTGTTAACCCTACGTTTGCTCTTCTAGGGGAATTTGGTGATTTGATAATATCTTAAATTCCCAAAAAATTTTTTTGAAATTTTCTTTGTAGAACAGATTTTAGTTGGTGCATATACCATTTGTCATTATGGAGGTGCCCGGGGTTTACTGGTTATCGACAGAGGAAATGGACACAGCGAAACGATTTCAAATCCTGAATGAAGCTGATAGCATTCCACAGCCCACTAATATCCTTGTGAAAGGTATGAATCCAATTATTCACCCTTCAGCTATGTGTAAATAATAAGACAGACTGGGTTCTTTAGTTTTTTAGGAAACCACCCTGTGAGATTCTATGAGAGGGAAAATTCTGTTAAATTCTGCTTAGAAAAAATTACCTTGTTTCACATCCTACCCGTGTGGATGAGTTTGTAAATAAGAAAACCATTTGTCAGCTTTTCCAAATTTTACTTTCTTGCACAGTTCCCAGTTGATCACCGTTGCCACACAGTCATACTGACTCTTGTATTCCTTTTTTAGTTAGTTTGCTGCATTCACGTATTATCTGTCACCGTGTAAACGACACACGCTACTTTTCCGTGTGTAATCAATGATTAGTTCTGATGGGGTTATTTTGTACTGCTATTCAATTTAACTCTTCCATTCATAGACCATGTTCAGTTTATCTTTTGTGCGATTTCCTTCATTTGTCGCTTGAAGCATATATGTAATTGTTTTCTTCCCGTTTCTAATCTCTAATTTTTTCCCTTCTATTTACGCTTAAGTTATTTCAGTTGATGTTACTGTTCTGTGTTCTTTTTGTATATTATTTGAGTCTTTGAATAGAGGTATCTGCGTATCATGGCGTGCCCTGCTCCCTTTTTGGTCCGATAGTCAACCAATGCCATCTCTTGTGTATAAAACCTTGTTCATCGTCATTTGGTACCTTGTTATTTTGTCCATATGTCTGAGTTTCTTGCTTTTCGATTTTAAGAAGTGTCTAGATTAATTTACCATGGAGACTACCAAAGTATTCATTAATTTGATGAAATTGTATTATTATCATACTTCTTCTGAGCATTTATAACGAATTTTAACTGGTGGTCTTTCATTGGAGTCTGAGTGACAGCGTATCTTCAAGGTCTCCAGGTAGCCGAGTCGGCTGCGGCTGCAGAATATACCGACGGCATCTCTGCTGAGGAGTAAGACTCTCCCAACAAGTGTCCTGGATATGATACTAAACATTCTATTGGTGAGGCTCCTGTAATGCAGAAGATTTTTGGAATGCGGAGTACAGCCTTTATTACCATCGCTCCCAGGTTCACTCTGACCCGGAGTGGTAACTCCTGATAGGGGCCTATCTATGGGTAAAATGGAACTGTTTGACATTTAAACTGAACTTATGCTAAACCGAATTGTTTTCAATAGAAATATTTATATGTATAAAAATGGATTTGACATTGAATAACCCATAATATTGATATGCCATAAAACCAAATCAAAAAATCAGTTTCCAGGACTTTTCTTAATATTCTAGCCGATCTTAACAATGCTCTGGTCTAGATGGTAACGATTTTTCCTTTATTTCCATTTCCTCCATTTTTTCCAAGTATTTGGGTTCTGTTCCATGTACACCAAATATCATTGATATCACCTCATGTTTCACAGTTTGTTTTTTGTTCACTGACCAAGTATTTATCTTTTTGTTTTATTTCATTTTCATTTTGTGATCCACTGGAACAGCAAAATTCACAAGATAGATATTTTTTGTTAATTAACATTAGCTCTGGTTTTCAGGCCGATATTGGGCGAATTGTATCAGTTGTATTTTCTTAGAAGGATTTTGATTTGTGCATATACCATTTGTTTGTGTAATCATATTTTAACCTCTTGCACAATTCCCAGTGGATCGGTTTTCCCACTTAGTCGTACTTAGTCTTATATTTCTCTGATGCAAGTTTACTCTATTCGCTTGTGATTAAGTTTCCTGCCAACAATATTATCTTTACTACGTGCGAATTTTTCACACTAGCATTTACAGGAGTTTGAGTGACATCAAGTCTACTCAAGTCTCCAGGACTCTTCTCAGTATTCTGACCTATCTCAGTAATGCTGTATTTTGGGCGGTCATTGCTCGTCCTCGAATTTCCAGCTCTTCCAGCCCCCTTATCAAGCTTTTAGGGATACTTCAGAGTGCACCAATTACAATTGGTATCACCGTCACTCTCGTGTTCCCTAGCTCTTCTAGTTCTCTGGTTAGGTCTAAGTACTTGACTCTTTTTCGTTTTCTTTGATTTTCCTTTAGTGGTCCACTGCGACAGCAAAGTCCACTATTCAGTAAGTTCTCTTTTTTGTTAGTTTTCACTGGGTCTGGTCTTCTGGTTAGGATTAGGTGTTCAGTTTGCATCTAAAAATCCCAGTGAAATTTTGTGTGTTTCATACTACTGGACGGATTCTGGTTTGTGTATATACTTGTTCGTATAGTAATATTTCAATATCTTGCACAGTTCCCAATGAATCACCTTCCTCACGCAGTCTCTGTCTAGTCTTATATTATTTTTCACTTCTTGCTGCATTCGCTTACGTAATTATTCGTTTCATCTCTATCACCACATAACCTACATTTGCTATTCTGATGAGTCTAATATATTTTCACTTTAATATGTTTGGTCCTTAAGACGTTGTTTTCTGTGGCTATTATTGTTATTATTGATTTGGAGGTGCTCGTGGTGTAATGGTTATCGTCTTGGGACATGGAAACGGTGACACGAGTTCAAATCCTGGACGAGACTGATTGCATTTCACATAGCACTAATACCCTTGGGAAAGGTATAAACCCAATTATTCTCCCTCCAGCTATGGGTAAATAGTTGGGCAGACTGTTTTCTTCAGCCTTGGTGACCTTGTGTCATATCCTGGCCGAGCGGAGGGGTTGGTAAATAGGATTATAGTTATTATTGGAATGAAAATGACTTGTTAAAAAAATCTTATAACACTAACATAGCCGAGAATAATTTTAAAAAAGCTATTAATTGAATAATCACTTAATAAAACTAAAAGTAAATAGTTAAAAATATTCTTTTTTAATCTTGTATTTCCAATGAACAGTTTTCTTTTTTGAGAAGAGATTTTAAGACGAATAAGAAATTTTGCTGACATTATTGAGGAAGAAATCGGTACCGTTATCGAATTATATAGCAGGCTACTCAGAAACATGTTTAAGGTGGGAAAAGTGGTTGTTCTGGCAACACAATTT
>OY757906.1:35418050-35422270 GCA_963585895.1 Sepioteuthis lessoniana
GAGTGAACCTGGAAGCAATGGCCGTGAAGGGGTGCTCCGCATTCCCCAAAGCCCCAGCATCACTGGAACCTCACCATCAGATTGTTTAGTGTCATATACAGGACACTTATGGGGCGGGGGTCTTACCCCTCTGCAGAGCTGCAGTCGGTGTATTCTACAGCCCTAGCCGACTGGGCAAAGACTATTTCGTGGATATTTGAATTGAATATTACAAATTTGTTAAAAAACAACCCTAGGATGTCCACGTCTTTAAGAGCCTAAATTATATCAGGAATCATTTTATAATCAATGTACAGCCCAATGGTGGAAAGGATGTAATATCTATCAGATTTTTGGCACGCATGTAAAATTGCCAAAAAAGAAAAGAAAAATGCTGCACCAGGTCAATTGTCAATAGATACTATACTTCATTTACCTTCAACAGTTAGTTCCCACGGCGTAGTGGCTAATAAGCTAGACTTCGACATTGCAGTATACGAGTTCAAACTCCAGTCACGCCAGTGGATTCACTTTTGGACCAATACCCGCTGGAAATGTAAGGACCTTCTTTTCTTGCCAGCGATGTTCTTTAACAAGGATCGCTTTGGCTTAAAATAACCCAAAAGAGCTGATATGCCATTAAACAGAGAAATAAAAAATGCTTCCATAATTAAACGTGTAATATTGACCAAAATTCGGACATAAGCGGCTATTTCATTCTATTCATTGATTTTTTAAAATACATTGCATAAATGTTTTCAGAAAAATTTAAAGGAAATTTGGTTATGAATGTGTTCAAAATAGCCGAGGCAAAATAAACAGAACTTATTTTAAATAGAGAACATGTAGGTCCTTGTTTTAGAATATATATATATATATATATATATATATATATATATATATATATATATATATATATATATATATATATATATATATATGATTACTATGCTTTTACGTTTTTATGATATTATGATACCTCAAGAAATAGAGAAATCATTTTTCTTACCTCGAAATATATATTTTTCAGGGGATGTTACCTTGAAAGTTTATTTTGAAAAGTCAAAATTTACTAAAATAGCCATAAAACTGTACTAATAAACATTTCAGATTAAAAGATTAGAATATATCTGAAAACCAGAGGGGCATTTTGTCTTAAATACACCTAAGCTAGAAAACTATTTTCAAGATTTCATCAGCATCTTGATTTAAAATTGGCTTGTACATAATTCACCTTTAATTTTATAACATCGTCACTTATCAACAAGAATAAAAAAAAATGAAAGAAAAAAATTAAAAAGTGTTTGCCCCCGAATTTATGATAAAGAACATGAACGTGTCCTGTTTCACTAATAATCTTCCAGAATATCTAAAGTCTACCCTAGCCCACAATGTGTTGACTAAAAGGGCTATTTAATTTTCATGAAGCTGTTAAAAAGGATAATTATCATTCTGATAAAGAATAAGATTTTAAATGATATTATCAATGAAAGCGAAATCTTAGCAATAGAAAAATCCTAATCATTTGGGCGATGATCTAACGATAATTCACCAAATTCTCTTTCTGTTCGTCTTTCTGTCATTGAATAATTAGAGCATGCTTTTGTTTACTCATGGCGACCTGGAATGTGTTTTTAGCATGTCGATTTTTGAAAATTCCAATTTAAATATTTAGGTGCTCTCTAAGCTAGTCAGGGTAGCTAAGCTGAACCTACCACTTTGTTTAATCGTATAAAGTAAATATACTGAAAACTTCTCTGTCAGAAATAGAAGTTATGACGAGTAATATAAGTATAAACAAAATGACTTTTTATAATGAATGGATCTAAGTTCAAATTTGGATTAGCTACATAATAATAATAATAATAATAATAATAATAATAATAATAATAATAATAGTATTATCTGGCTAAGAAAAGGAAACAAAGAGAGAAACAGAATCTCTCCTAATAGCAGCTCAAAAAAAGGCCATAAGAACCAATCATATCAAAGCGAGAATAGATAAGACAAAATAAAATAGCAAATGTAGGTTATGCGGTGACAGAGACGAAACGATCAATCACATAATAAGCAATTGCAGCAAATTAATACAGAAGGAGTATGAGAATAGACACGACTGGGTGGACAAGGTGATCCACCGGGAAATGTGCAAGAAATTTAAATTTGACCATACAAACAAATGGTATATGCACAACCTAGCACCTGTCCTAAAAAATGATACACATAAACTTCTATGGGACTTTGACATACACACAGATCATTTAATCTCAGCTAGAAGACCAGACCTTATAATAATCAACAAAAAAAAAAAAAGAGAACTTGCAAAATTGTCGATTTTGCTGACCCGGCTGACCAAAGAATAAAACTAAAAGAATGTGAAAAGAAGGATAAGTTCCTCGACCTTGCTAGAGAAATGAAAAAAAACTATGGAACATGAAGGTGACAATTATACCAATTATCATTGGTGCGTTTGGGACAGTAACTAAAGGATTACTAAATGGACTGGAGGACTTTGAAGTTGGCGGACGAGTGGAGACCACCCAAACTACTACATTATTGAGAACGGTCAGAATATTGAGAAGAGTCTTGGAGACTTGAGGAGACTTGCTGTCACTAAAACTCCAGTGAAAGACCATCAGCTAACCCTGATGTGAAAAACTCTAAAGGAGTAAATAATAATGATATCATCATCATCAAAGCAAGAATTGATAAAACGCAACAAAATCGCAAATGTAGATGAAGGGGTGACAGAGACGAAACAATCAATCACATAATAAGCGGATGCAGTAAATTAGCACAAAGAGAGTATAAGACTAGACACGACTGAGTAGGTAAGACGATCCAATGAGAATTGCGCAAGTTGTTTAAATTTGACCATACGAACAAATGGTATTCACAAAACAGAATCCGTCCTAGAGAATGAGACTCCCAAATTTCGCTGGGATTTTGAAATACAATCAGATCACCTAATCTCGGCTAGACGATCAGACATAATGATAGTCACCGAAAAAAAAAAAAAAAAAAAGAAAAATAGAACATACCCAATTGTGGATTTTGCTGTCCCTGCAAACCCTGGAGTAAAACTAAAAGAAAAAGAAAAGAAAAATAAGTACATTGAGTTTGCTAGGGAACTTCAAAAAACAATAAAATATGAAAGTGTTGGTGATACCAATTGTAATTGGTGCTCTTGATACAGTCATGAAAGGATTGGTACAAGGACTGGAGGCATTGGAAATAAGAGGATGAGTGGAAACCATCTAAACTACTGGATTATTAGGATCAGCCTGAATACTGAGAAGAGTCCTGATGACTTGAGAAAACTTGCTGTTACTCAAATTCCTGGGAGAAAGCGTCGATTAGCGCTAAAGTGAAAACTCTCAAAATAATAATAATAATAATAATAATAATAATAATCGGTCGGAAGATCGGACCCAGTCATAGTCAGAAAAAAATGGGAACTTGTTGAACAGCGGACAACGCAATCCTGACAGTCCATAGTCAAATTAAAATGGAGCTAAAAGAGATATAAGTACTTTGACTTAATTAGAGAACAGAAAAGAAAAACCCAAAAAGCTATTAGACATGAAGGTCACGGTGATACCAATTATATTTAGGGTACTTGGAACAATTCCAAAGGACTGGTAAAATGACTAGAAGACTTAGATATCAGAAGAAGAGTAGAGACCATCCAGACTACAGCATTGTTAAGATTGGCCAGAATACTGAAACGAGTCCAGGTGACTTAAGGAGACTTGCTGTCACCCAAATTCCAGTTAAAGACCATCAGCTAACAATAGTATGTAAAATTCTCAAGGAGTAATAATAATCATCACCATCATCATCATCATCATGTCACGCCGCTAGCACGGATATCCCTGACCTTCTCTCGCCACTTCTCCCTATCATTCATCGCCTCTGGCAGGTCTTCAGGGCTACATCCCCTATCCTCACAGAGCTGCTGTATGTATGCTCGAGCTGGTCGTCCTGCTTTTGATCGGTCATATGTGGGTGTCCATAGGAGCATATCACTTATGAGCTCGTCCCTGCTTCTCCAGCGGTGTCCTGCATGTCTGGTTCGTCTAACTTGGATAGTTTATTAAGTACCTGTCTTATGTGTGTGTATGTATTTACCAACTCCTCCACACGGACAGGATGTGACATCAGGTCAGTTTTTAAGCGGAGTTTAGCATATTTGAATTCAGAGATTTCTTTCTCTTAGACTGGTTTGCCAAACTAAGGTT